>JAHWFP010070879.1:0-10013 GCA_023313725.1 Lithobius niger
CCTGAGCACAGCTCACGAAATCTCAAGCTAGGAGGTTGGTCACGCCAGTCGGGAGTGGAGATGTCACGGTCCGATTGTTGGAGCAGACGTAGTGGTTCGTATGGTACTAGTTAACTTAAGAAGTTTAAACTTTAGGCCCCCCCTTCTAAATTTTTAGTCTTAACCTTAACTAAATCTCTAGCTTGAATGAACTTATGGTTGGCTAAGCCATCGGCATTTCTGTCTCCCTGCCTTCCATAATTTAAGAGTGGCCCTCTTTCTAAAAGCCAATTTCTTGTTTATTTTAAATTAATTTTAAACTAAACTCTTTGACGGTTTGATTATCATGCGTGGTGAAACATAACTGTGGACGGTTTGATCTATGGTAAAATCCACCCACATTAGTCAGTGGAGAAAGTGTTAACGACGCGACCAAAGCCTGCTTACCACTGATCTGTCTGTATTCATCCGCGAGCTCCAACTCAAACAATAATGCAGAAATAGCATAACAATTCATTCGCGCGAATATTTTTAATGCTTACAATTTCACATTTTTCAGGCAGTGTTACACTATAGCATGTCTTTATTGTTAATATACTTATTGTTTAAAATGCTTAATAGTGTGTGTTATTTCTGCATTACGAATGTTTTCTCTCTTTTCAAAAATGTTCATGAAAAAGTCCGCATTGGTTTGACCTTTTAAAGACCGTTTTGAGGAGCGTTAGAAGCAGGTGGTGTATGGAGGTGGAGGGGAGGAGCAAACTATAACGAATGTCTTACTTCACTCCTTACGTGGCGCTTTCGTTACGTATTTCAAGCCAAAGTTGTCAAACTTTCCGAAACTCATCACAAGCCTGTTCAAACACTGATTCCGTGTGGCCAGCATTAACACTCGTTTCCTCCAATAATGAATGTCTTCCTTCCTCCTTCTTCCCCTCTTCCCCTCTTCTTCCCCTCTTCCCCTAAAACGATAGCCTATCGTCTCGTTCAATGGCCAGGCCAGGTTAGCCAAGCTGTGACGCTGACGTTTACGACGAAAAGTAAACTGCAAATCCTGAGTAATTCGTCTCATTGTCGTCAGTGAGAAATTTGGTACAGAATCGTATTCGTTTACGGCACGTGTCACTTTTCAACAGTTGCAATGTCGTCATTTCGACAAAAATCATGAACTCTTTCCGAAAATTCTGAAAACGTAAATTCGTCGCATTTTTACGTACGCGTGTCTGTGCATCACAGCAAGGCTGTCAATTGAATAACGGTTGTGATCTTACCGTGTGTTTAATGCACAGTTTACGGTTCGACAACATCGTGATATCAACAGCATTATTGCAGCCAAACCTACATGTCAGCATTACGTAAAACTCTTTGTTGATATTTTTCCTCCTCCACAGAATGGTGCGTTATGCATTGTTCGGATTTTGTTTGTGTGGCGCAGTCAAACACTCAACACTTACTTTGAACTCGGTTCTGCAACGATAGACAGCAGCTTCGAACACGTCGCCCAGCAATCGTGTTTCTTTTGCAAATCCACGAGTAGATTTCTTTGATCATGTTGGCGCGGTTGGCTGTAGACATTCATTACAGTTTGCTTTTGGGAACTCGAAAGGCACCTGCAGAAGCCATCGATTGCACTGTTGTTGGCATCGCCGCCATCTTGGAACTACTTCCGTTTGGAAGACAAGTGGCTATCAAAGTTTGAGATCTGCTGAAAAATGCTAATCGACTAATTTTTGGTGTTTCATGAAAATTATGTATGGCCAAATACCGTACCTGAATCGTTTCTGAGAGCGTTTCATCCCTAAAACGTTTTGGTTGATGCTGGAAAAAAACGAACTACGTTAAGCCTACCGTCGTAATCCAATTTCAGCGCAGGCGTGAAGAGGCTCTATCGCATCGCTAACTCTCTCTCCACTGACTAATGTGGGTGGATTTTACCATAGTAAAACATACCTGCTAACGAAAATGACGGTTTGATTAGCACGAGTGTTGAAACAAAACTGTGGGTGGTTTGATTGCTAGAAACAAAACTGTAAAACTCTTGTGAATAATTGTAACTTGCGAACGCTTCTTACCTTTATCGGGTTGCTTATTTTAAGAACCCAAGAACATTTTCTAAGAGAAAATATGTTATTCTTTGTGACGAAATCGAAACTTTGATCTTTTAAATGTAATCTTGAATTTTAACTTCACCTAAATTCAAAGGACGCTTTACTGTAAAAGCAAATTGTGTAAAATAGTATTCTTGAAATGTAACTTATATATATTTGTTTATATTTGTTTTTTGTTTAAAATAAAAACCAAGGGTTTTTAAAACTCCACAAGCCTACTAATGATTTAATAGCGTGACTTGTAAAATGGTATAAATAATACTCGTTTCCAACTCCCCCTTAGCTATTAAATGAATCCACCGTTGGTGGCAGCGCAAATACCAGTTAGTTTATTGACTGAAACCTAATTAAGATAGTTAGGACATCGACTCTTCCCTTCCCATGCTGGGGCAGTAGCCTATGCTGTGCGTGTTAATGAAAAAGTCATAAACAAACACCGGAATCCATAGGACTGAGAAGCCAATTCAACCAAAGATGTAGAGGGCGTTACAAGCACCTCAGCCGCCGAAGCGTCCACCGTTACAATCGCTACGCGTAGAAGACATCATAACCAATGCTCCGATTAAGCTCTTATTATTAAATGAAATAAATGAGCGACATAGGTTCCAGTAACCCAGATCTCTTAAACATTCAGGCATGCAATACGACCACGGTCGATTTTTTTTTGGGGGGGGGGGGGGGGGGGGGCGGGAGACACCAACCTCCATCCCACCCAAGAAAACAGCTCTTCTGAAAAATGGACCTCAGTTGGAAATACTTAGATTTATAAAACAAAATGTAAATGAATAAAAAAAAATAATATTTTGGCACAGCTTGGGGTAAAAACCAAGGCAATTGGCCGACCCTGTCTCCCCCACCATCGCCACCACCTTACAGGATGCCAGATGAAAAGTATAACTGAACGTACAGACTAGCATACCACCACTGTCTGAGTGTAAATGTTGGCAGAGTTGAGGGGACAGGAAGAAGTCTGTCGTTTGGTAGCTTTCTTTGTTGGGGGGGGGGGGGGAAGGATGAGCAATCCTGTATATAGCATTTGTTATTCAAACAATGCGTGTTAGCTTTTAAGTTATGCAAAAATAATGTGCGATTCAAGACAAATTACATTAATGACCAGCCAATTTCTAATTTTTTTCTACAGCTAAATTATTTTAACAGACGAAAGACAAAGCTCTCTGTTGGCTTATTTTTTTATCGAAAGTGATCGTAGAATGAATTTGGAATTCTGCCTTTATTAAGTAGCGCTGCCTTCCAAATCCGTCATCGTACCGGGAAAATATCGGGGCTCCTCTGTGCTATAGCTACGCACCTAGTACACACACTCCCGTTGCTCGTGATGTGGACTCACATGTTTGTCAAATTGATACTACACAACTGTTACACTGAATAATATTCCGATAACTTCCAGCGTTTATACAATAATTACCTGATTAGCAGGAGCCCCTATTTGTTCGACATAACTACCAGAATTATCAATATGTGTAAGATACTGGGACAGTTACCGGCGAAGCGCAAAGTAGCCACTTTTTTTATCTTTTCGCCCAAAGAAAGCACGACAGTTAGGACTCCGTTTTCCGTGCGATGTTGTCAAAACGTGACACTACCTAGTCCAATACAGGTTCAACTTCTTTTTCATACAGAAGCATAATTGGCAAACATTCTTGGTCAAGGACCTAGACCCATTCATATGCAAACGATTTAATCATAAACTGTTCAATACCAAAGCCTACAATTTGTTTGCAAGTGTCCTCATCAAAAATCATGGTTAATCGAACTGATATTCAGGCACTTCCGACCAGACGCTAATAAGTGATACACATGATCCGTTCGAATAAACGACTCGAGTGGGACGTGACGTCATTAGACAATAGCCACGACTCAACTCCGTCTTTCGCCCACGACTGTATTTCAAAAACTGCTTTATGCATAAAATGCATAAGCAGTTAAAAAGCACCAGGTGAGTGATGAAGAAATAAAAAACCATCGGTGCAGATGTAACAACAGTAAAAATGCTACGTTTCGGGTTAGACTACGACCCATTATCAAGCAAAAATTATTTTAGCCAAAGGAGCTAAAGTCAATACATTAAAAATACACTTTGGGTGTAACCTGCAAATCACCTGCAAAACAACAAATGCACAAGTAAAAACGTAAAACGATAAACGAACCTAAGCCAGGTTCCTATTGTCTGGTTCTGCCCAGACTTAGGTTCGTTTTATCGTTTTATCATGTTTTTACTAGTGCTTTTGTTGTTGATAAGGGGTTACACCCAAAGTGTATTTTTTAATGTATTGACTTTAGCTTCTTTGACTAAAATAATTTTTTCATGATAACGAGTCGTAGTCTCACCCGAAACTTCGCATTTTTACTGTTGTTACGTGTGCACCTTGTTGGCTTTTTATTTCTTCATCCAGGCACTTTTTACAGCCAGCACATTATGCCTTTAAACTCAAATTAAGAAGGGGGACTGGAAAAATGTAGTTTGAAGCCTTAAAACCTTAGCGCAGGTTTACGTTAGGACAATTTTCTCGCTCACTAGCTTTCACTAGGTTAATACTAAATCTGCTGGCTGCTTCTCGTCTTTATCGGAGAATGCGGCTTTCGAGTTGTCTATACGTAGTAACGATGGCAACAACCCGGACGCAAATCTTCTCCTCATGCCTCGCAACACGATGTATGATACATGCAACATGACAGCATCGATTTATGACATCAAGAAAACAATTTTTACTGCAGTACAAGACGACGGACTGATTTCTTATTGTCGGCATTTGATTTTTTGTCTTCCATTCGATGACCCCGAATGGACGCCATGTTGGATTTTGAATTCTCGTAGTGAGTAGCTATCAAGGACCGCAGTAGCCGTCCTTATGTAAGCCTCAGCATGAACTTCCATGTTAAGCGTCAAACTTTGAACTTGTATAGTTTCATCCAAAATTGACATACACCAACGAAATTCGGTATTTGGGGGTCGTGTCATAACTATTTCACCGCATTACAAATTTTAAGACAACAATTGAACCGTTCGGCGTCCAAAGCATGACCATTTCTTGTTGTTGTTGTTGATGTTGATGTTGTTGTTGTTGCTGATGTTGTTGTTGTTGTTGTTGTTGTTGTTGGGACTCTTTGCCCTCACCTGGAGATCGAACCACTGAACCAATTTTCAAGTTCTATAGCTTAAAACGTAGGTATGGACAAAGCCTAGGGCCTTTTGCAGGCTATTTTAATGCAACGACAATATTCTCGACACGGAAAGCCAAATGGGCTAGAACTTTAGCTCTCAGCAAGAGATAAACCAATGAACCAATTTTCATTCTGTATAGCTTAAAATGTAGGTATGAACACCGACCAGGGCCTTTTGAACACGAATTTGATGTGACTACAGTATTTTCGTCGGCAGAGCAATTATTTTTGTAGAGCACTGGGCAGAAATCATTAATGTTACTTTTGTGACTCTTTGCCCTCACCTGGAGATCGATCGACCCACTGAACCGATCTTCAAGTTCTATAGCTTAAAATGTAGGTATGGACAAGGCCTAGGGCCTTTCGCAGGCTATTGTAATGCAACTACAATATTCTTAACACGGAAAGCCAAATGGGCTAGTCTTTTGCTCTCAGCTAGAGATCGAACCAATGAACCAATTTTCAATTTGTATAGCTTAAAATGTAGGTATTAACACCGACCAGGGCCTTTTGAACATGATTTTGATGTGACTACAGTATTTTCGTCGGCAGAGCAATTATTATTGTAGAGCACTGGGCAGAAATCTTTAATGTTATTGTTGTGACACTTTGCCCTCACCTGGAGATCGACCCACTGAACCAATTTTCAAGTTCTATAGCTTAAAACGTAGGTATGGACAAGGCCTAGGTCCTTTTGCAAGCTATTTTAATGTAACTACAATATTTTTGACACGGAAAGCCAAATGGGCTACAACTTTTGCTCTCACATAGAGATGGAACCAATGAACCGATTTTCAATTTGTATAGCTGAAAATGTAGGCATTAACACCGACCAGATCCTTTGAACATTAAGCCTCAATTCCCCCCCCCCCCCCCCTTTGAAATCAAACCAATGAACCGATGTTCAGTTTGTATAGCTTACAACATAGGTGTTAACACTGACTAGGGCCTCTTGAACACGATTTTGATGTGACTACTAATCTCGTCGGCAGAGCAATTATTATTGTTGAGTACTGGGCAGAAATCATTAATGTTAATTATTATTGTAGAGCACTGGGCAGAAATCATTATTGTTGTTACGACTCTTTGCTCTCACCTGGAGATCAACCACTAAACCGATTTTCAAGTTCTATAGCTTAAAACGTTGGTATGGACAAGGCCTAGGAACTTTCGTAGGCTATTTCAATGTAACTACAATATTCTTGACACGGAAAGCCAAATGGGCTACAACTTTTGCTCTCACATAGAGATGGAACCAAAGAACCGATTTTCAATTTGTATAGCTTAAAATGTAGGCATTAACACCGACCAGATCCTTTGAACATTAAGCCTCAATTCCACCCCCCCCCCCCCCTTTGAACACGGTTTAGATGTGACTGCAGTATTCTCGTCCGTAGAGCAATAATTACAGAAGAGCACTGGGCAGAAGTCATTAAGTGGAGTAACAAATTTCAGCAAATCAAGCTAAAAACATGAAAGTTGGTACTCAAAAGTCTTTCTTAACATTAAAAATCGAACCAGCCGTGGACCTCCATGAAATACCCCCAAGTACCTTCAGCGCCTTCCCCCGTTTCCCCTCCCAGGGGCTTGGGCAACAAATTCGTACAGATCAAGTTAAAAACATTAAATTTGGTGTACAAGTTATTCTTAGCAGCATAAATCGAATCAGCCATGGAACCCCATGAAATACCCCCAAAGGGGCCCCCTGTGCCCCCTCACTGAGGTTTGACCCGCAAATTTTTTCAAATCGTGCTAAGAGCTTGAAAATTGGTACACAAGTCATTCTTAGCAGCAGAAGTCGAACAAGCCATGGAATCCCCATGAAATACCCCCAAAGGGCCCCCAGCACCCTACTGTTCCACCCTCATTGAGGTTTGACCAACAAATTCTTGCAGATCGAGCTAAAAGCATGAAACTTGGCACACAAGTTATTCTTAGCATAGAAATCAAACCAAGCATGGAACCCCCACAAAATGTCCCAAGGGGCACGCTAGCGCTCCCCTGTGCCCCCTGTCTGCTGCTTGACCAACAAATTATTGCAGTTCGGGCTAACGCTTGAATTGTGGTACACAAGTCAGTCATAGTAGTACAAACTGAACTATCTGTAGAACCCCCGAGATAATCTACAAGGACCACATCGGTCCCCCCGCCCCCGCCCTGTGTTCCCTCATGGAGGCCTGACCAACAAATTCTTGCAGATAGTGCTAAAAGAATGAAATTTGGTACACAAGTCATTGTTAGCAGTAGAAATCAAATTAGCTATGGAACTTCTGCGAAATCTTCAAGGCCTCTCAGGGCTTCCCCCTATTCCCTCTCCATGCGGTTGATACCTGAAAAATTCTTGTTGATCGTACTGAAAGCATGCATTTTGGTATACTAATCATTTCTAATCCCCATGAAATACTCCCAGCAACCGCCCACCCCTCCTATGCACCCCATGAAGCATCAATGAGCAACAAATTCTTGCTGAATGTACTAAAAACATGCATTGTAGCAGTGGAAATCGAACTATACATCCACCCCCAGAGCTTCCTTGTGTCCTCTCCATGAGGTTGATGATCAACAAATTCTAGTTCGATTTGTACTGCTAAGAATGAGTTGTGTACCAATTCAAGTTTTGGCACGATCAGCAAGAATTTGTTGGTCATTGATGAATCATGAGGTGCACAAGAGGGGCGGGGAATGCTGGGGGAGGATTTGGTGGTATTTCATGGGGATCCATTGCTGGTTCAATTTCTGCTACTAGGAGTAGTTATAAAAGTGTGATACAGCGGACGGCACCAGCACCAGTTTGCGTATGCGTGTCAGGTACGCGGGGTCGAAGGTCAAGGTCACCAAAAAAAGTAACGTTATTCCTTGGAAGTTATCTATTCCAGTCACGTACGTGAAATCAAAGGAAGTAACGTTATTCCTATATGGTTATCTTTCAGTTTTCAACAGCATGTAGGTTGTGTCAGAGTGGCCTAGTGGTCTAACACATCAGATACAAGTTCTGATCCTCAAAAAAGGGCGCGAGTTCAAATCTCACCTCTGACACATCTTTTTATTTTTTAGTTTAATTTATTTCAACTATGTATGAATAAACTGGATGGAGTAACATTTCGTTACTAAATAATATGTAATTTAGTAAATAAAAGCAGTAAATGACAAAAACATGAAAGTAAATACAATGACAATCAATTTTTATTTACATACACGATACAATATGTTACAAATGTTTCAATGCTTCTTTGAAAAAGCGATCGGTAAGCTGATTGTTACAACTGAATCCAGGACTACATCCAGTACCACGGAGCATTGTTTCAGGGAAAATGTTTGCTAGTTCGTCCCATGTGGATAGCGCCTTATAAAGGGACAGTTTGGATTCATTGTCTTGTGATACTCTGAAGGCAGGATACTCCATGAAAAAAATTTCCAATCACAATAGGAACAAACAACACAATCGTTGTTATCACGTGTTGCACGAAAAAATCCTGCTCTGCCATGTTGTGCGCTGATTGTTCACCATCCATAGACCAATTATCGACAAAAGTCTTTTCTCGTCTCGCAGTAGTGAACAGATTCATGGAATCAGTGCTGTAGTACATCAAACCGCTCCTCATTGTTCGAGTACTTGTAATTGAATAACAACACTATCGGGTGTCGTGGCTTTATTTATAATGTGCTGTAATGACCATGAGGAACTGTAACAATGCCGCATGGTAAGATCCACCTCTTGTCATCGTAAGCTGTTAAACAAAGTTTTCTTTGTTCAATGGTAAATAACAAATGATCGGAACTTCTAATGTTTGTCATTGAATAGGAAAAGCGTTGTCGTTCCTGTAAACAATGTACGTAATCATCACTAGTCACGTGATTCTGTAAAACAGATTTCTTAATTCCTTTTCCAACTTTTTTTTATTGTACTATCATACTCTATCATATACATTTTTGATTTCAATCCAAAAAACCTAGAAATGGGTATGGATGCAGTTTCATCTTTCATTTTTCCAGGAACTTTTTTATTTTCATCGGAAAATAAAAAATGATTGGTTGGGTAATTGCTCGTGTCAAACAAATGACGTGACTCAGCCATGTCCCGATACAAATCATCGGTGAATACGTGATAGATGAACGAATCGGTATCGGTCGTTAATAATTTACAATTATCACCATATTTTGGAATGATGTATCCATAATGGAACTCGAACATCGATAATTTAGATAGGTCTTACACAGCAAATCCTAAGTGAACTGGCTTGTTTAATATTACTTTTAACCTCTGTAGTCTGAACAAACCTAACTTGTCAGTTAATGGATTGAAGTATGTGGCTGAGGGTTTGGCTAATAATTTCCTCGTTCTAGCTAATGTTGTCAATTTGATCGAGACGTGTTTACGTACGTTCTCCAAGCTCTTTCCATAAATACTGTTGTTCGCCAGTTTAAAATTATCACGTTCAAATTCAGTGGTAGCCTGTTGTCGTTTTTCAGTATTGAATTTGATAAACGGTTTCAATCAAGCTTTTTGTTTGAAAGTCACAACTCTGTGTATTTTCTTAAGCACCAAATAGAACTGTACCAGATAGAACCAGATAGCACCAGATAGAACTGTAAGTTTTTGTACTGACAAACGTAATTTTTTCGGGGAAGAAAGTATGAAACTAATTTTTTAGTCGAATTTGGTAATTTGAATAGTGCATGCAGTTCTTTGTTGTAGGGTGACAACATTTCGTAAGTTATTGTTAGATTTTCTGGTGCTAAGGG
>JAHWFP010070887.1:0-12718 GCA_023313725.1 Lithobius niger
CAGTGTCGCTACGCCGCAATGCAATTGCTGCAGTTCACAGCTCACCACTGGGAGGCCATTTTGGAGTATACAAGACTCTGAAAAGGATGCAGGAATTGGTGGGGTGGATTGGCATGAGGAAGGACATTGTAGAGTTCGTGCGCAGCTGTGAGAGGTGCCAGACTTGCAAAACTGACACTTCAAAACCTGCTGGGCTCCTGACCACAATGGATCCTTCCAATGCTCCTTGGAAACGTGTATCAGTTGACCTTGTCAGGCCCTTAGTGACAACCCGAAGAGGAATGCGCTGGATACTCGTAGTCCTGGACGAATTTAGTTCCTGGCCAGAACTATTTGCTCTCCGGACGGCTAAAGCAAAGCAAGTGACCAAATGTGTGAAAGAAGTCGTGCTCCGTTGTGGTTTTTCGACAGAATTTTTTCAGACGAAGGTTCTTGTTTTATAGCTAACATTTGGTGTAGTTTGTGGAAGTCATGGGGAATCAAAACCCATTACGCAACCCCTTACAACCCTAAGGCTAATCTAACGGAAAGGCATTACAAGATAATAAAACACACGTTACGTTGTTTCACTGCCTCTCACTGTGATTGGGATCTTCATTTGCAGGAATTTGCATTTGCAATACGAAGTTCTGTGTCCGAATCTATTAAGTTTACTCCCAGTGAACTGAACATTGGACGAAACCCGGCTGGTCCATGGGGGTATGAGTTCTCTCAACTAACGGCGAGACCGCTCCCTACAAAAACCAAAAACCAGACCGAGGTTCAAATGGAGATCGTGCAGCGTTTTTCTGAGATGTATAAGTTGGCTAAGCAGTCCATGAAGACATCTAGGGCACAGAAAAAGGTCTATTATGACAGGCGGCATAAACCTCTAACCCTAAAGGTGGGAGATTATGTTGTCCACCGCACACACATCCTGTCAAATGCGGCACGAGGGGTAGCTTCATCCCTTGCCCGAAATTTTCAGGACCGTATGTGATTTCAGTCCAAAAATCTGGAAAAACATACATGCTACGCGATATTACAATGGGAAAAGAAATTGGTCCCCTGAATATTGCACAGCTCAAACCCTTTTATTTTCCTGCGAATGTGACACCACCAACAGTCACTGACCTCGAAAATATCAAGGTTATACCTAAAAACACGAAAAATACACCAGCATTTACCTACAAACCCAACCACCCTTACGACTTGCGAAAGGGACGGGGGGGGGGGGGATAGGTCAGAACAATGATGCAGGTTAAACTTTTTTATGTGTGCCTACATTAGGTCGGTTTTTAGCCATAAAACCAAGAAATCGCAAGATTACACGTTTTTGTTGGAAGTTATTGGCATACGAACATAGTGCGGCAATAAAAACAGCATAAAACGTAGGGAATGAGATTGAAAGTATCGCGTGACAAACGACACATTCAAAACTCATTTTGCACAACAACTGCATAAATACAGAATAAAATGTATTTTATTCCATTAAACTTTGTCTGAAAGGGACGAAGGGGGAGGGGGGAGCGTAGGCCAAACCTTTCCACTTCGCATGACAAGAATTGAGGGGGGGGGGGGTGCAGGCGTAGGCCTAAGTCCACCAACTCTTAAAAAACATTTGGGCATAGTAACAGTTCTAAAATGGCGAAAGTCAATTTTCCAACAAACACTATAAAAACCTGATTTTTAAACAATTCATGCATTGTCAAATCTCTAAAAGCAACAAAGGTTCAATAATTACCTGTTAATTCGTTGTATCAACCTTGGAAAGCAGCGTTTAACCAGCCAAAAACGCAACGAGTAACTAGTTAACAAACAGGCGATTGTTAGGCGTGGCGGAATAGTGATGCAACAAAACTCACGTGTTGAGGCAATTCACGGTCGAATTTGCATAAAATCGACACGAAGGGCCGATGCGCAGATCGTGAAAAACACGTCTTTTTTAACGAGTATAAAGCGTGAACAGAACGATCTGCAAATCACAACGGTGGAGCGATCATTCATGTTGGACGCCAAGGAAGACCAGGGACAATCGCTGAGAAAAAAAAAGAGGAAGAAGGAATTTTGCTAAGGAAAAACCTAGGATGGATCGGCAAAATGAAGATGAGGAACCTGTCTATTGGAAAAAGAAGGGCCAAGGAAAAAGACGGTGGATGCCAAGAAGGTTGCGACTTCTGTAGAGGACCCCAAGGCGATGGCGGCGGAGAAGGCAAATCCAAGAGGTGGGAAGACTAACCAGGCACCATCAGCTCCAGGCACCCAGGCAGCTCCCCCCCCCCTCAAGGATGTCGCCCCAAGATGGCTCAGCACTAAGCCAAGAAGTGCCAGAGACACTCCAAGGAGAGGGTGCAGCAACCACCACCAAGGCAAAATCCCAAACCAACAACAACGGAGAAATGCACGCAAGCATCCGCACCTAGGCAACAACATGTGTCGACCCAAGTTTGGACGGGCGACATGGGGAGGAAGTGTTTCTACACCAAGGCGTCACCTACCATGTCAAGGAACTACTGGGAAGAGGTGTTGGCAGAGTAAAAGTTAAAATTGGGCACTCCAGGTCACCCAAGGGCGGAAATCATCCGAATCCGTTACGCAAATGATATTCCACCGCCAATGCAGAATCCATGGGGAGTGGCAGGACCATCCCATTCTACCGATTTGCCCACGGCGAGCACAACCAATATTTTGGTCCCTTCGGTCAGCCAAGCCCTGGAGATGCAGCAAAGCCAAAGAAGTGTGAGGAGGGTGAGGACAAACTTATTCAAGGACCGGATGACGTACCGGAAGACGTTAATATGTCAAGTGAGAGTGGAGGAAAGGAGACTTCAAAGGAGGAGTAGTGTGTTGGGAAAATAAATTTTCATTCCCCCCCCCCCCACGAAGTAAAATGGTGCAAAGCAAAATGTAGAAAAAATTATAAAATGAACAAAAATCACAAAAAACAGTTTCGTAGAAGTTGAAATAATACTTGAACTTAGAGGAAAAAAGCCAATGAAGTGAAATAAACTTTCAATACAGAGAAAAAAAAAAGGTGTTTATTGCAAAAACAAAGAACTAGTAAACCAAGTAGAATTTAGATGCCGTAGCATAAATTCAGTACTTAGTTCAGTGCCAGTGGTGATTGCAAGCAAACAGTGGAAAGAGAAACCGTTTGAATGTGACGAATGGTGTGTCGTCTGGACATTAGGCAAACACTAACTATCGTTAAAACACTTTTCGGGGAGAAAAGCCATTCAGGTGTGAACTTTAACACAATGTGCAGTGTTTACACAGATACACGTTTTGGTGGAGAATGAAACCAAAACTAGGGTTGTGAAGTGCTCGAAACACATGTGTACATAGAGGAAGCCAATTTTTGGAGTGAAAAACTTTTCACGGACAATTTGTTCTCTTAATCTGATTCAGACTGGGGAGAAACCACATAAGTGTAATTATAGAAGTAACTTCGTTACGAAGATTGTTTGGTGGGTGAGTAGGCTAACATGTTAAATTGAAAATGTTTTTTTTTTAATGCATTTGTGCAGGCCGGATGTTATTTTTAAGAAATATGGTATAGATTTAAGTGCCCATGAATAAACCAGCTAACCGGAAGTAACCACAACCAAACTTACGGTCGGTTAGGAGACTTTAGTATTATGTAGAGGTAGGTCTTCCTTCGCCTAAGCTTACTCTTAGGGGAGGGGTATGTAACGTGCTTACATGTACGGCAATGCACACGCACGCAGTTAGCCACTCGTGCGGTGCACCTTGCCGTTAATACGATGCACACATGGCAGCCGGCCCAGCACCAACATCCGAGTAAGCGAGCCAGTCCTATTGTTTCAACCAGTCAGGACCGGATCGCGCCAGTTTGCCGTCACGTGACGTAAAGCCTCAGGCAAGAGCCTATTGTTCTGCCCCGGCCCGCTCGGGTATAAAACGGGACAGCTTCGACAGCTCCAGCTAATTGGTGTGTGGTGGTCAGACCAGCAAGTCGAACCACCAGAGCTGATGAGGGCAGGACAAGGGGGCAAACCTTGACCTAGCGCCTAATATGTAATGTTAAGTGTGCAGTCCCCTAGCTGTACAGTAAGAGGTGAATTAGGGTTGAGCATTGTGTCTTATGAATAATCGTCCATCTCCTTAGCAAGCACTTACAGACTTTGTCCATCAGTCCGTCGCTTTTTTCAACTTTGCAACAGTATCGGATAGAGACGACCACTGTTTACAACGTTAGATTCAGTGCCAAAAGTTAGTTAAATAACATGGCAAATTAAAACATCGTTACCTCCTTATAGCTAATAAGACTTCTTCGACGTAACTAAATTAAATAATAACATTTCATCGTCGAATTGAAATCCTAACGATTTGTCTTAACGCAGCCATAAAACAAAAACATTTTAGCTTCGTTTAAAAGAGTCTTGTCGCATTGTTGCATGAATGAATAGGCTTACGGCCGAATCAAATTTTCCATTAGGCCTATCTGCTACTTACGAAACTATAACTGCCGTTAAAAAAATTAAGCATAAAAAATGAAGATTAGATCTAAAATCACGTTACCATGGCAACGTCAAGTTGCTACGAGTCGCTGCTGGCTTTCTCAACAGCGTTTTTCCTGTCCCTTCCCTACTATCACTGATCTATATAGGCTACGTTGCGTATTACGTTGTAACACTGTGACTGTGTGCCCGGACGCATACCGTGTTTCAAAAATGAATATGCTTACTGTATACAATCCAAATCTCCGTTAGTTGCTACTTACAAAATTAAAGTTGTAAATTAGGCCTAAATGCTGACAATTACGCCTAAAATGTAAAATAAGCTTAAAAGCTAACACATTTTTAACGGGCAATTCTGATGGTTACTGCTTTTATATTAACACTGGCGTAGTAAGGGTCGACCTAGGACCTCTGTGTTAAACTCTCAACTTTGAGAGCTTATAACTCCGTCAAAAGTATACATCTTTAAACCAAATTTGGAATCTAGCCTTGACTAGTCAAGGCCTGTATGCAGTCCAAAAATTGTGAAATTCGGTCCAGCCAAACCCGAGATGTAGATAGGGGCCAAATAGACAACTTCTTGTTCTGCTTGTTGTTGTTGTTGTTCTAGGGATACTTTCGTCTGTCCTCTCTACAGGTCAAACCATTTGTCCTATAAAGCTGGTTCTTAGCTCATTTTACAGGTATTGCTCTGTAGGTGTGCCCTTTTCATAAGGTCTTTTCTAATTGGTCAAGTGGTTCAGGGGTTACGGAGCTCTAAACCACTAGATTGATTGTTTTACATTGTTTTAAACATTGTTATTATGCAACAATACCAATTAGCAAACGCCAGCTGCAAGACATAGACTGAACTTTAAAGGATTTGTTTCTATTGTTACCAGTGGCGATAGCCAGGTTAGTAAGGGTCAGCTTAGGGTCTCTTTTGTGTTAACTCTCAGCTTTGACCGTTAACTGCACTGTTTTACAGTTAAGCTGCAATTCTAAAAGTAACACGAATTAATAAACAAAAACGGAACGTTAAATGTTTAAAGTAAGGGTCTAAAAGTCAAACCTAGACGGGACACGGACAAGCTTTGACAGTCAGGTTCTAGTTGTAAAATTTTGTCAGTAAGAGGCTGGTAAGCATTAGACCCTTACTACCCGGTGGCCAGCAATAAATACATTTTGACGGAAAAATGGAAATCCTCCTACAAAGACCCATGTGATAATCCAGTGGTAGTAGGTATACGTTTCCTGATTTGCTTTATGTTGAAAATTATTTTTCGATTTAGTGACAGCATATTCGCAGCAGAAAAGCATTACTGCTTATCCTCTACCATAAATCGCCGAAACGTAATAAAAAATTCTAAAGCATCAAAAGACAAAATGCCAAACTTCACAAGAAAATTGTATTTTAAAGTTCCTTAACAATATTCTAAGAACAAAGAAAACCTGCTACAACCGTTCATACACACGTTCTGTTCGAAGAGACTAGAACTAAGCTAACCACCGGGTAGTAAGGGTCTAATGCTTACCAGCCTCTTACTGACGAAATTTTACACCTAGACCCTGACTGTCAAAGCTTGCCCGTGTTCCTTCTAGGTTTTGACTTATAGACCCTTACTTTAAACATTTAACGTTACGTTTTTGTTTATTAATAGAAGTAGAGTGTATAGGCCTGTGTTGTGGGACCAAGACAGGAGTGAATATTTTAACAAACACTTGAAATTCACTTAACGTAGGGTGAACACAATACTGTCTTTGCACTTTCCTGCGTCGTCTAATAGCATGGTGCAGCATACTATAAAACTGACATTCTGAAACATCCATCGTTGAGCGATCACTGCTCTAGAATGGGTTCAAAATCTCCGGAAAAGACAAACAAGAAAACCCAAATTGCGCGTTTGCTGTCTGAAAGGTAGCGTCGATTCAGACGCGCTAATGGCGCGTTTTCTTCACCGACTGTCGCGCGTTTTGTGGTCCGTTTGCAATACAACCGCTCTAACTGTGGCTGAGCGATAACTTTAAA
The DNA here is from genome assembly GCA_023313725.1 of Lithobius niger. Lineage (NCBI taxonomy): Eukaryota > Metazoa > Arthropoda > Chilopoda > Lithobiomorpha > Lithobiidae > Lithobius > Lithobius niger. The sequence continues at coordinate 6,469 of JAHWFP010070887.1, forward strand.
AATTGCTTTAAAATAATTTTAACGCTAATAAAAATTTGTCACTGAAATCTGCGTAAATTTAATTTAATATTTAATTAATATTTTCAAAACCGTCACTGTCGCGACCTTCGAAGAAAACTGTGTTCTACCGGCTGGCCGTATTGATGACTACGCTTCCATCGCCTAGCAACGCCCACGGCAACGACGCTTCGTGGCGGCCATATTGTGTACCCTCTTAAAATCGTTATAGATTGGGCCGGATAGTATACTGGCCATGCTCTAGACTGAGAGTGACGTTTGGAAGGAACTATGGCGTTTTTGATTGCCTTTGGTTGCATTTAATGTCTATCGAGTTTTTCATTTTTGAAATTTGGATCCACAAACTGTTTTATTTTTGCCATTTTTGTGATTACGTTTTATGTTTTTCTTCCTTGCGGCTTTTGTTTTTCTGTGTGTGGTTTTGTTGTTTACATTTTTTTTCTCGTACATTTTCTCTTCTTGAGCGTATATTGGCACAGCTCAGGAAGTTTCCGCACGCTGCGCATTCTTTTAAATTGTTGAATAAAAAACAATTCACGTTTTCAGCAATGCTTCCATTTTAGTGAATCTTACATTATTAGAAAACAAAAACGAGCTCGTTTGATGTAAGGTAAGGTTTAACTGATCCGAAGTCAAAACAGCAAAGTAGTAAACTTTCCTGTAAGGTTTCACATACTGCACTGTTCCTGTACTGTTTAGTCCACGTGAAACCTTACTGCTGTATTCACATGTTTTTACAGTGTTTACTTTAGAATACGATATGTCTGATTGGTTCATTCCACTTGGGTAAAGGACATCGCTGAAAAATCGTAAAAACCATACTTTTAGTGTGCTTAGTACAGACCTACAGATTAACTAATTCAGGGTTCGTGCGACTCCTTGAAATCATGGAAATAATCATTGAAAATAAAAATGAAATACCAGTCCTGAAATCTTGAATATGAAATCTTAAAAACTGGTGTATGTATCGATAGGATGAACGGAAAGTAGACGACCGGACTATAATAATGATGACAAATTTAGCCCCGAAAGTAGCGAGTGTGTAGCCTATATTATGCACTATATTATTCTTGCAACAATTTTGAAAGTTGGAATATGGTTTTAATTTTATTTACGTGTTTACCGGTTGAATACAGCAGTAAGGTTTCACGTGGACTAAACAGCACAGGAACAGTGCAGTATGTGAAACCTTACAGGAAAGTTTATTTGTGTTACTTTGTTGTTTTGACTTCGGATCAGTTAAACCTTACCTTAAACATTAAACGAGCTCGTTTTTGTTTTCTAATTCATGATACTTTTACATACCAAGTTTGTTGTCTGCACTCGTTGCAAATGCACTGAATTTCGCTCGCTTCTCTCGCTCATTCAGTGCAAGTCTTTCTTTTGGAAGTTGGTTTGTCCAAGCTATCTATCAGCGGCTTTGTCCGTATTTGTAGTATAGGACGGCAAGCCAACTACGCAACGGACATCTTTAGCTGTAACACGGGAGAATGAAAGGGTGAAAGGGTTTAACGAGCGTTAACCACTCCTGGTCATCTGCCCGAAGCCCTAAGGCCCTAAGGCACGGGAGAATGAAGTGAAATCATATAAATCGATTCGTAATAAGGATATGGATGACTCTTCACACGCAGGTAAATTGTTGGCTCACCAGCACTGTTAGCATTTGCTTACGCTTTCCGTCTGGCGTTTGCTGATGAGCATTGTTGCTTAAAAACAATGTTTAAAACAATGTAAAACAATAAAACGAATCGTTCAGGGCCCCATAACTCCGGAACGAGACGACCAATTGAAATTTTTACTTCTATAAAGGGCACATCCCCGGAAGTAGATCTTTCAAATGAGCTAAGAACCAGCTTTCTACGACAAATGGTTTAGTCTGTAGAGGCCATTGTATAAACGTGTCCCATGAAGTTCACCACCACACCACCGTATAAGAAAAAAAGTCCTGATCTCCAATCTGGCAAATCGGAAATTATTAAAGGTGGTGCACGCGTTGAACAAGTCCCACAAGGCTTACATTCCAAATTTCAGTAGAAAATGTTGAACGACGGCGGAGAAATTAAGCTTCCAAATTGCAGCTTTAACATGGGAGACCGAGGTCAAACCTTACAGTCTAATTAATAAACAAAAACGGAACGTTAAATGCTTAGAGTAAGGATCTAAAAGTCAAAACCTAGAAGGAACACGGACTAGCTTTGACAGTCAGGGTCTAGGTGTAAAACTTTGTCACTAAGTGGCTGGTAAGCATTAGACCCTTACTACCTGGTGGTTAGCTTAGTTCTAGTCTATTCGGACAGAACGTGTGTATGAACGGTTGTAGCAGGTTTTCTTTGTTCTTACAATATTGTTTTGGAACTTTAGTAACACAATTTTCTTGTGAAGTTTGGCATTTTGTCTTTTAATGCTTTAGAATTTTTTATTATATTTCGTAGATTTATGGTAGATGCTTACCATAATGTTCTCTGCTACGAATATGCTGGCATGTTACTAAATTGAAAAATAATTTTCAACGTAAAGCAAAGCAGGAAACGTATAACCATACTACCACTTGATCATCGCATGGGTCTTTGCAAGAGGATTTCCAGTTTTTTGTCAAAATGTATTTATTGCTGGCCACTGGGTAGTAAGGGTCTAATGCTTACCAGCCACTTAGTGACAAAATTTTACACCTAGACCCTGACTGTCAAAGCTAGTCCGTGTTCCTTCTAGGTTTTGACTTTTAGATCCTTACTCTAAGCATTTAACGTTCCGTTTTTGTTTATTAATTCGTGTTACTTTTAGAACTGCAGCTAAACTGTAAAACAGTACAGTTGACGGTCAAAGCTGAGAGTTTATCACAAGAGACCCCAGGATGACCCTTACTAACCTGGATATCGCCAATGTTAACAATAGAAACAAATCCTTTAATCTTCAGTCTATGTCTTGCAGCTGGCGTTTGCTAATTGGCATTGTTGCATAATAACAATGTTTAAAACAATGTAAAACAATCAATCTGGTGGTTTAGAGCTCCGTAACCCCTGAACCACTTCACCAATTAGAAAAGGCCTTATGAAAAGGGCACATCTACAGAGCAGTACCTGTAAAATGAGCTAAGAACCAGCTTTATAGGACAAATGGTTTGATCTGTAGAGAGGACAGACGAAAGTATCCCCAGAACAACAACAACAAGAAGCAGAACAAGAAGTTGTCTATTTGGCCCCTCTCTGGATCTCGGGTTTGGCTGGACCGAATTTCACAATTTTTGGACTGCAGACAGGCCTTGACTAGTCAAGGCTAGATTCCAAATTTGGTTTAAAGATGTTTACTTTTGACGGAGTTATAAGCTCTCAAAGTTGAGAATTTAACACAGAGGTCCTAGGTCGACCCTTACTAACACTGGCTATCGCCAGTGTTAATAAACCAAAGTCTCATAGCAGAAATGAAGCAACCGCAACGACCCCCGGAAGGGGAACAATGAAAACGTGCGAGTGTGTCAATTCTTTGGCATGAAGTTGAAACTGGGACGTTGTTCCCCTGAAAAGAAGTTGAAATTGGCACATTGTTGCCTCGACTAACAATTTGCTCTAACAATTATCCTTCTACTAAACACCGTGGCAATCTCAAGGGCAAGTATTACATGACGTCATTCACACTTCGCATCGCAGGACGCATCGCTTAAGCCACAACAAAAGACTGGGAGTGGGGGGGGGGGCAAAGTGAGCTTTTACCATTAAGCATACGATTACGCATTAACTGTACCTAGAAGAGAACAAACAAACAAACACGGGAGCCGGGAGCCGGGTACGTGTTCAACTACGTATAGCAAAGAGGAGAAAGGGAAGGAAACCAAGAGGAGAAAGGGAAGGACACCAAGAGGAGAGGGAGAGGACGGGATAAAAGGAAGTTAGAGATTTGGGAATTTGGTTCACCCAGGATCTGAAATCGTCTGTACACTGTCATAAGGTCGTAACTGCAGCGTTTCATCGCTCGATGATTGTGAACAGGTGTTTTACTTCAGGAAACGTCGCTACTAAAATTTGGGCATTTAAGGTATTCGTTCGTCCAATTTTGGAATATGCAACCCCGGACTGGTCTCCATACTTGGCCAAGGATATTGACCTTGTGGAAAAAGTCCAACGACGCTTCACAAAAAATCTTCCTGGTTATAGAGAAATTATGTACCACGATCGACCTCGTAATCTTGGCCTCGAGTTGCTAGAACTCCGTCGCATCAAGGCTGATCATATACTCACATATAAGATTCTTCACAATCTTATTGCTGTCGACCTGTCTTATTGCTGTCAATCGTGCACGGCACAATTACAGTACTCGAGGTCATGATTGGAGGCTAACCGTTCCCGTTCCTCCTTCAAGTCTCGACTGCCGCCTGCATTTCTTTTCGGGTCCGTGTGGTTCCAATTTGGAACGCCCGTGTCTGCCCAGTCGTTCGCGAGTTTCCGAGGGCTACTTAAAAACGAAGATCTTAGCATTTTTTTTTAAGTCGTCCATTACCGTGATTTCCTGAGGCAAGGAAAATGATAGAAGAAGAGTATTTTTAGAATTTTTTTTTAAGTGTTGACAAACCCCAATCTGGGTGCTTAGTTTTTAGTATTCACCGTGCATATCTTGCAATATTTTAGCAATGTTTTTACTTTTTAATTGTACAGCTTCTTTTTGGGCCTTTTAACACTTTTCTCATCCTTCCCATGTACTGCACGTTTGGCGATGCCATCGGGGGCCTTTGAGTCCCTGGCAGGTCTAACCTTGGTGGTGAGGCATTCGTGTCCCCAAACCTCTTACCATCACTATTCCTTGGCCATATATTGTACACTGCACTTACATGTCATTGTGGCTGGCAGTTAGTGTCCCCCCGTCCTTGCAAGACCCGCTGCTAACGCAACAAATATTATTAATAATAATAAAAAATAAATAAAAAATAAAAGGAGGAGGGGAGAGAGCAGGGAGAGAACTGGCGGAAAGGGGGAGTGTTACACAAACAGAAATCGACTGTTGCAGTGAACGATCAGGCAACACCGAGCAAATACTGGGAAACAACGACGGGTCAAACAAATCCCCGGGCGAAGCCGGGTACGATGCTAGTTTTGGACTATAATTCAAAGTATCGGAGCAAAAAGGTGAAAGCAAAGCTAGCGAGTCAAGAATTGATTGTCTTGTGAAAGTCATTGTTGTAAGTCAACAAGTGAGAGCCGAAGCAAAAGAGATGGAGTCGATGCAAAAGAGCTTGGAAAGTCGGCTATTAGATGTCACCAGCGACCAGGCGTACGGCTCGCTCAAGAGAAAAGCAGGAGATTGGGGGAAAGACAAGGAGGTGAGGGTGAAAGGGGACTGGGATGGGGAGAGAGGGAAGGAAGGGCAGCAAAGGGGGAGGGGCAGTATTCAATTCAACTACCCATCCAAATTAAACCACATACAGAAAAGGGGGGGGAGGAAGGAAGAGGAGGGACAGGTATGAGGAAGTGAAGTGGACATGGGTGGGAGAGGGGAGGGTTAGGATGGGAGGAAAGGGGTAGCATTGCAGGAAGTGAAATTACCCATCACAATGAACGGGTAAAATTACCCGTCAAACCGACCATCGGACGAACACCGTGAAAGAAAACCCCGGACGAAGTCGGGTACGACTGCTAGTATTGAAACATTACTCAACGTTTTCCAGTCAAGTTGGACTCGTTATCAACAGTAAAACAATTTAAAAGAACTGCAAATGACACAATGATACAAACAAATGAATTTGTTTTTAACAGGATACGTTAGTAAAGCACTTTACTGCCTTTGTTTATTTACTGACTACACAACTGCTTTTTATCTCCAACTACATGTAAAATTTCAGTGATGCTCGGTAGGAAGCAAAACTAAGGAACGTTACATCCGGTGCTGGGATCTGTCCGTCTGTCTGTGTGCACGATGGCTCTTGAATCCGTTGTCCGATTCATTTCATACGCATTTTATGTTTACGGATTCAATTTTTTTAAATTTAATTGGGGAGGGGATTTGGCATTTTGTCTGAAATCTCCATAACAAGATCGTAGAAATCAAGACTGCCACTACTGTTAAGAGTTTAGTAAGAACCAACGGCACCACGCGTCTGGTAGGAGGGAAGTATTGCGGGAAGCTTTTCAGGACAGCATTCTTCTCGAAGGGGCAGCTTCGACACCGCCTTGAGCCTCCTTTATTTCTACCAACATGAACACGGAAGAATACAATAGAAGTGCTCACATTAGAAAAGGGCGAGGGG
>JAHWFP010070890.1:142-15297 GCA_023313725.1 Lithobius niger
CCAGGCCAAGTCCAAGTCTTTCAGTCGTCTACTAACCAGGCCAAGTCGAGGTGGTCGTCTAACAAAGTTGCATCACCTGTCATTGACCAGTGATCACCTGAGAAATATCTCGCTCAAGCGATTTGTCTTACAAGTTTGGTGCCATTTGTCTTTGCTCACGTTATTAAACAAACACTATTCTAGCTTCAGTTTCTCCTCAACTAAATGTTTTGCATAGGTTTTACATTTTTTACTTCTGTCTACTTCGAAAGCTGATCTTGTGCAAATTCAGCGGCAGAAACCATAATTTCCGATAGTAAAAACCACTAGATTCGCTGTTTGTGAAAACCCGAAATGTGACTTGCTTGTAAAGACACGTGAATTGTGTAGTGTTTGTGGACCTTGCACCGATACCGGTGCTAATTAGCACCATCGACATGGTGGCAATACTTGTATTTAAGCCAGGTAAGCCTGCTGTCAGTTGTTAACCCTCAGGCTATGTGTGATCTCAATTATTGCACTCACCACACCTCGTAGAGATTTCAAGTTAACCTTAATATAATTAAATTAATGAATTTATTGTAGTCCACTACAGGTCCGTGAGGTGGATGGACAAGGCTGGGGCGGGATGACGAGTCTGGAGTGTTCATTTGTATGCTGTAGTTGTCCCTGATGAGGTTACACCGAGGTCCAGACGCATTACGACCATCGTAGACTGAGGGTTAACAGAGGGTTCACTTGTGGCACCATTGGTGGGAACAGAAGAAAAGCTTGCGTGAGGGATTCGTTAAGGTGTTAATGAAATTTGCTAGTGTTAGTAACGTGAAAACTATTGTTAGCAGCTACAAGTGTTAGTAGTTTTTAAAAGCTATTATTATAACGGTTAATATTCCTTGTGTTTATTAGTGTTAGCAGTTATTTGGTTTATGAGTCTATGCCATGGCCAGCCAGTGAATGTGGATTATCAGGTTTAAAAGTGAAACTATTACTTAATTGTGAATTTAAGCTTTAAAAGTATAGTTAACGGCTCCAGGAATTTTGCTGAAATGAGTAAATTAAATTGTTTGAAACAATATTGTAAAAGTATTTGAAACTGGAGTATAAGTTTAAAATTTAGCGCAAATAGTGTAACTGCATAAAAAAATATTTTTTTTTTGGAATAATTTCAACTGGTGTAAAATTTCCCCGTAAAATGGTGGTCATTAAATGGTAGGGTATGTTAAGGTTAAAATTGGTCGAATTCTATAAATGTATTTTGTCGTTATGGGCTCAACTAGTGGCACAAAATTATATTGCCGAGCAAAACTACATACGAAAGTGCGACATAGTTTCCCACTTAGAGATACAATAACCAGTTGGGAAAAGTGTAGTGCTGTAATTTGCTTATCATTAGTGACCTAGCTGATTGCACTTAACTTGGCCAATTCCAATTTTGTATATTTTGTAGTTTAAATTGTATGATAAGTAGCAGGCAAGTGCTAACTTAATTTGAAGACCCATCCAAAGTAATGTGATAAGGCCTCTACCATTGCTTTTGCCCAGGAACTTGTGGAGAATTTATCTTGGGTTTCAGGAGGTACAAACGTTAAAATGTAAAGAAAAAGATCCGAGATTTATTGACGTCTGTTGGGGAAATTCGTCCCACTTCAGAGCCGTTTGCAAGTTTAGGAAGCATAAGTGGTCAGCCTGCGGGGCATTGGACATTTAAGCAAGGTCTGTCGTTCTAGCATAGCGAGACGAAGCGTCCACGTTTCTTTTACACTCAAAACGTACAAACTGTTTACAATGGAGCATTGTGGTACTACACAGAAGAACTACATTTTGAAATTATCAATAGAAGTAAAAGCTCAACGATTATGTGGATATTTCCGGTAATTTTATCTGACGCTATGGAGTACATTTTGTCGTAAGAGTGAGCACGTTTCACAACCGGTTTCTGTATCAGCAAGCCTACAATCTGTCGCACTTTCGTACGTAGTTATGTTCGGCAATAAAAATCGTGTAGCCTCAAAAACAACAAAATACACTTCTTCCACTCTTAGTCCAGAGGTATTTAAGCAAACTGTGATTGATATAATCTTGGTAGTAACGCTTTAACAAATTAATAAACAAAAGTATCGTTAAACGTTAAAAGTAACGGTCTAAAAGTCGAAACCTGTAAGGAACACGGACAAGCTTTGACTGTAAGGGTCTAGGTGTCAAATTTGGCCAGTAGACACTGCTGACCCTTACTACCCGGTTTTTGAGGAACAGCTGTCAGAGATCGTCCTATGAAGACCCATGAGATGATCAATGATAGTGGGGGTGTGGGATTCCTACGTTGCTTTAGGTTGACATTTTTTTCCGGTTTGGTAACATGGCAGCGATTCCAAGCAAGTCAACCTGCTAAAAGCGTAAGCTTAGTTCAGTAAGCCACCTTACTAAGTTTCATCGAAGTGCAACGGAGAGAATAAGGCATGCAAGAGATCTGGGGGCGAACTGGGTAGCCGGTTCGAATCCGGGTCATGCCACTCCGATTTAACGTAAGTGCATAAAAGGTGGCTTACTAAACTACGTTACTTCTAGTGTATGATTTTCGCTATTGGCTAATTTACAATTTTCCCTTACAGTCAAAGCTTGTCCGTGTTCCTTACAGGTTTTGACTTTTAGACCCTTTTAACTTTTAACGATACGTTTTTGTTTATTAATCCTTGTTACTTTGAGAATTGTAATAAATAGGTGTGGTGGTGAATGAGGGGTGGGGTATGTGTGACACCTTTATAATTTGTGTTGTTGCGCCGCCTTTAAGCTCGGTAAATTGCTATGGCCTTTAATGACCTGGCTATGGCAAGTGTTAACAATAGAAACAAATCCTTTAATCTTTAGTCGTCTTGCAGCTGGTGTTTGCTAAATGGCATTGTTGCATAATAATGTTTAGAACAATGTAAAACAATCAATCTGGTCGTTTAGAGCTCCGTAACCCCTGAACCAATTAGAAAAGGCCTTATGGAAAGGGCACATCTACGAAGCAATACCTGTACAATGAGCTAAGAACCAGCTTTACAGGACAATTTAATAGTTTGATCCGTCGAGAGGACAGACGAAAGTATCCCCAGAACAAGAAGCAGCAGAACAAGTTGTCTATTTGGCCCCTCTCTGGATCTCTGGTTTGGCTGGACAGAATTTCACAATTTTTGGACTGTAGACATGCCTTGACTAGTCAAGGCTAGATTCCAAATTTGGTTTAAATTTTTTTAATTTTGACGAAGTTATAAGCTCTCAAAGTTGAAATTTTTAGATCCTAGGTCGACCCTTACTAACACTGGCTAGAGATGTTTTTGTTGACCTATTTAAGTGCCTCCAATGTTCCCTTACCTTATTGAAAACTATTTTGTTAAACTTTTGTGAATTGGTCGTGTATTTTTCATTCATCGGGGCAGAATTCTGTATCAGTAATAAAAGTAAATTATTTGAAATAAAAAATTTTGAAATAATCTAGTGTTTAATATACATCTTTTGTCTAAATATATCCATTTTATTAGGATGACCCAGTTATCCAGTTATTTTGGGATAATAGAATTTCAACTGGTATATTAGGAGTCAAGAAATGAATCAAACATTTGTTTTCCCTGTTAATTTGTGCAATTTTTTCTAACTATCCCATTATTAGTCAAACTCACTGGTAACACATGCTGCAGAATGTAAGCCTGGAGCTAAAAGGTGAGAGACAATTATTTTTAATTTCCTAATTTAAATTTTGGCATACTCCCTTCACCCCTTTTACCCCCTCCCTCCAAAAAACAGGACGGGGTAGGACGGGACGGGGTTAGTTTTGTGTCGCTAAATGTGTCTTGTCCAAAGTTTTTCCGAGCTGCTTGTTGACTTCGTACGGCTGCCATCAACAAGTTTTAGAACTAGCAATTAATCTGAATATAAAAACCAACACCATAGAACAAGACGTCGTCGAATGATTAGTTGCATGTGGGTGTCACGTGCTAAAATACTATGTAAACTCTGCAATCAATGCTTTATGTAATGGTAATAGTTCAAACTAACCCATAAAATGTCTTGACAGGAAGCTTTAAATTGTATGTACCAACTGCGATACCTAAACACGGCAAAGTTGAAGCGATTTGCTTGCTGCAGCACGTTATATAGCAGTAGCCAATCGTCTAGTGTCATTGCTTTACCGTTGCAAAAATTAGACACAAGCTTGAATTTAAAACCTTGGCTGTAGTTGGTCTTATAATTCTTGGTTCTAAATTTACTGAATTATCCGAAGGGATGAACAAAGGTTGGGTTGGAAGGGGGATACTAAGCAACACGGGGTTAGAAACCCTTCACATTAATTGTGAGTAGTCATTACGCTACATATAGGCCTATTTTCGTTGCTGTAACTTGACTTCGATCAACAAACTAGAAAGAAAACTAAACTAGACGAAGCCGTGTATCATCGCCATCGAGCGAGGGAAGAGAAACAACTTGGCTGATAGGATTTATGCATGTTACGATACTCTCAGTACAGCCTATAATTCCCAATTATAAATATTAAAATTTCTGAAACGCGTAAAAAATTCGTTCGGTTGGTGATAATTTTTCAGCTGCTAAGGCTATCTCGGGAGGTCGGGAGGTAAAGGAACAATTTTGCTACGATTTACCTACGATATTTTACATGTCGCAATTGACAAACACGAGCAATTTTCCGGGATCATCCTCATTGGTGGGCTAATGCCAGGATTGAAATATGTGACCTCCATATGAGAAAGTCCTGCTAATCATTAGCCAACCTCAACCAGCCAACCTCTCAAAAATTGGTTAAGAATCACTGCACTTGCGCCATAAAACATTTTCGGCTAAAAAAAAAATGCTGCAAGGAATTATTAAGCGATTGAAGACTTCAATGAATAAGCACGACTAAAATTGCAATTATTCAACTAGGGGCAATTAATTTTTAGGTTCATGTAAGCCGAAAAAATGTCTGTCAGTATGCCAAATAATAAATTCGTATACTATACTTTATGACAACATTGCCATTTTAAAATAGCACGCATTAAAAGTTTGAAGCAGTTATGAAATGTTTTTGTAGTTCCAAATTAAGCTACACTCCCCTTGACTTTACTTATACGTATATTTTTATCATAAATTATTCAAAATGCTATAGAGAAATACTACTTTAGAACAATAGAATCCGCATCGAATGCGAATCTTCTTAACCGAACATCGTAATGAATCTTTGGAACCATTATCTATCTACTATCATTAAAATCGTTCAGTATGTGTGTGTGTTTATTTGTGTGTCCACCTACTCCTCTTGAATTAGTGGCGTCAAAAATACGAGAAAGGATTCGGAAGACAGGACATTTCTCCAAATTTGTTATTCTTAAATTCTAATTTAGATCGTAAATGCCCGGAATTGGCGAAAAATGACCGTTTGCAACAATCAGCAAAATCACAAAACAATACATGACGTCAACGGTTGTTGACCACATTTCTTTCGCGCAAGCCTCGAATTTTTAGGTTGAGGTTGTTCATAAGGAGCCCTGGCCTACCGCCACACGCCCTCACTACTACAACGGTACATCATCGCAATACCCAATATAAAATACGCACAACTTGCACAATATACAGTCTGACAACCAGAACTAAGACAGACCAGCGTAATCGACAATCGCCGGCGACCACAGAGACAATGGAGACGGAGGATAGAGAAGGACCGGACTAGACTGGGATACCACTAGCTTGTACGAAGAAGGCAATGGCGCGTAACCTTGCTATTGGGTGCCCACTATGAGAGAGGGTAAAGCCCGTGTCAGACGGAAAGACTCGCGACACGATTGTCCTAAGGGCAGAAATGGTTTCCCCCTACATTTTGTCGTGTCTGGAGTTGGTTGTCACACGGGCAGATTTCCTTCACTCCCTACTGCCCTCAGGATCAACAAACACTTGCTCTCCTAATGTCCAACTTCACCCCTTTTTCTGGAATGCGTGGTATGCGTTCACCATTGGTCTCTATCGGTCATGTGAGAAAAAAACGGTACCCGAAGGGCTGGCCGCCTATCCTGGCCATCGAGTCTAGACGACTCTTTAATTACTCCGTCACACGAGCCAACTTACCCTCCCGTCCCGATTTAGGCCTGTCGTGAGTGAAAATCATCTCTTCTGAGACGGGGAGAGAAGGCCGTTCAGAGTCGTATCATTTCTAATGTACATGGCAATGAATCTGGAGGGCGCGACACGTTAAAAGAAGGTGCTCTCGGGGGAAATCCACTCCACGTTCACTACAGAGTGGAAGGAGGGAATGCCCTGTACGGAGCCGGGACAAAACTCTGCTCATCCGGACGGGGAAACCTGCGAGGGGAGAGAACCAGCTGCACTCGGGCTGGAGACAATATAGAGTGCGACTCGCTGAGGTGGACTGCCACTCCTCAGTCCACGACCAACCCACCCACGGAGCCAAGGGCGCACAGACCGCGCAACAGCATGCAAAGCAACTCCTTTTATGACCCCTCACACACTGCCTCCCTAGCAATGCCATCAGCTTGCTCATTACCTGTAATCCCATCATGGCCTTTTGCCCACCGTAGACTGACAACACCTCGGCTGCTCGCAGCCCAAAACTTCTTGCACACAGTGTACACCAGTGGATCAGTAATTTCCTGGGCTACCACTGCCCTTATGAAGCAAAGCGACAGCTTGATTTGATTTGATTTAAGCGAGAAATCGGAACGTTGGGTAACAATGGTCTGGCGGCAAGAGACAAGGAGTAAGTCAATAACTGGTTGTTCTCATTAAGAACTAGTAAACCACGCAGTTTTGCTCAATAATATTTTAAACTTAGTTTGGTGCGCTAAACTAATAGTGGTGAAAATATGCAGTAAGAACTGGTCCAAGTTACACTGAAATTCAGTCAAGTTTCTGAGGAAATGTTTGTGCTGATTGAGTAAGCGAAAAGGCTGGGGGAAATCGGCGTTTGTCATCGGAAACAGCACTTTGTCCTATTTAAATAGCTATTCAATGGTGTTTATAAGGTCATTGGTCCCAGCACAAAATATCCAACGGGTTGATACATAATGCTAACATTACAATTCTGGGATGGCATTAATACAGGAAGTCTCACAATTTATAGGCCTAATAGTTTTGTTATGAGCTGGATCATTAGTTAAAGTGCGTATTACATTCTGATCAATTGCTTAATTTTTTTGGGTGTGATACATTCCGTCAGTGGCATAGGAGTTTCAACTAACGGACACATGTCAAATACAGCGTCACAAGTACGGGATGACACACAAACGAATAATGATAAAATACGTAGACATCTAAACCGAATTCAAAAAGTTGTAGCGAAAGGGAACCACCTCGAGCGAAGCGAGACGACGCCAATGGAGCGAGTGAAGCGAGCGATGTGGGCAGTTGCTTTTTAGGACCATTATTGCAACGATTTTCCGTACAACATGCGTTTTTATGACAGTGACTGTAGGTGCGCATACTGGCTAACAAACGCTGATTTTTCATTTGCTTTGCTAGCTCAATCAGCGTGTCTCCCTTATCACCATAAAACCTTCTTCCACCTTCCCTTCTTGCCTGCTGTGACAGCGTGGTGTCACCGAACAGGCACTGTGAACAACTGCTTATTTCCAGTTTGCCGTCCTTCTTCCCCCTTGCCTTCCTGCCTTTTTGGGAATAACCAGATCGTTTAGTTGTGCGAACAACTGTGAACAACTGCTTATTTCTAGCATCGTTAGAATCTGTTTAATCTCAGCCGACTCTTTGCGGCAGGCGATTGCCGATTTGCCCTGTCGCCTAATAACAATGTTTAAAACGATGTAAAACAATGAAACTGATCGCTTAGGGCACCGTAACTCCAGATTAGCACAACCAATCAAAATTCTGCATTTAAGGTACAAATCTGCACAACGGTAGCTGTTCATAGAGACCATCCGCACCATAACACATAAAATATTAACGGAGCAGATGCGAGGACAAAATTCACAAAAATTCTGTTCGGCAGGCTTCTAGTGTATAGATTAGCAGAGTCGTTCACTTCGCTCATTCCTCGCTCATTCCTCGTCATCTCACTACGCTTATGCACATTCTTGTTGCAACTTCTGTGCCAATGACAGATATACCACATCAAAAACGATCTACTGTGCTGGGCCAATAGTCTTCTCTGCGACAAAGTTTGTCGCCCAACGTTAGTATTCTGTTTCTTCTAGGTTAAGAACGAATCCACCGAAACCTCCAAACCTGGCTAACACGTAAAGAGGCAAAAAAGGCAAATATAGTGCTTTGAAAGCCATAGATTCAAATATAGCCTTTCGAAATATCCAACAAAAGTAATGCTAACATCACTCCGGTGACATGCATGCGACATGCACCTCATTCTAAATTGCCAAACGTAATCCCGCTGACAAGACTATTGGACTGCATGGCACCTTTTGGCGCAACAATTATTATGGCCCGTACTGCAAACTCTGTTCCATCAACAACCAAAACAGGTGTAATAGAAGTTCCCCTTTGAAGGTTGGCCTTTGAAAGTAATAATATCATTTAACCAGGAAAAGGCCCCTAAAGATGACCATATTAACTAGCCAACTTGGTGCATTGTCTATTGTGACACTTTCTGTGTGGGGGGGGGGGGGGTGGGAAAGCCGGGGTGGGGGGGGGCGGTTGGGCCGGGTTTATTTGCCCGGGTTCAGAAAGTGCATAAGGTTAATTTGGCACACGCTAAGTTCATCAGTAACACACACCACGTAAATAGAGGCTTCTCCCCAGTACGGAAGTTAACACCTATTAAAAATGCTCATCACTTCACATTCGTCTAAGTAGGTTCATCACTTCACATTCGTCTAAGTAGGTTAAGTATCTGAAAACGCTGCAGAACGTCAAGTGAAGACGTTACAGTTTGAATGTAGGCACTAACTTTTACCCAAAACTGCTCGTGTTTTGCCACTGCACAAACACCTTCCCATGATTTGTTAACCAGCCATACCGTCCAAGCATCCAAGTCCACCACTGAAACAGTCCTGAATGACCCCAATCAGATCTAAGCCTGTTATGTGAAGGCCCCGTAAATGACAATAGCTCCTACCATCTATCCCTGGACTGCCTGTGGTGAGGGCCTACAAGGATCGTCAGTGGCGCATCAGCCTCCAGACGACCACACCACTGTTGTGCTGGCGGGCGCTGGGAGACCCTCGAGCACCTGCAACGTCTGAGACGGCTGGCCTGGCACATGTTTTCGGACCCACAACTTTCACAGCACTGCGTGGACCATCGCGATTTCGCTGCTCCTGGGAGAGCGAACATGGAGAGTCGCTAAACCATGCGCAATGGCCGTTTGCCGTCACATCACCATGAGTTAGCCAATGACGAACGAGAACAACGGCTGTTTGGCCGTCTGATTGGACTAGCCCAGTCATGTGATATGCACGTCACAGCAAACAGCCATGGCGCATGGTATAGACTATACAGATTGGTCCATAATTGTGGACCATTCTCCCAGCAGGATATTTTATCATTCCAAAGCTAACAATCAACTGCGAAAAATTCGTTTCAATAAAGGTCCAAAGGGAAGTTTTTCGTGTTTTTTGAGGCAAAACTTTTATCTAGAACCACGAAATTCGGATTTATGCCTGTCTTTCGACACAATTCTCACTGTTTAGCCTTCCTACTTCTTTTCTCCAACGTAGTTTGCGGCCGAATGGTTAGTATTCTGTATATAAGTTAAGAATGATGCCACCGAAACCTCCATAACCGGCTAACATGGAAAGAGACAAAATATACATATTTAGTGCTCTGAAATACCCAACAAAAGCAACGCTAAAATCAGCTCCCGTGAAATGTATCCACCCAAAACCAAAACTTGTAGAAGTTTCCAAAAACGATCGGCCTTTGAAGGTGAAGGTAGTGATATTTCACCAAGGAAAGGCCGCCAAGGTTAATCCTATTACCCAAGCTAATCGCACATACTAATAGTTCGAAAGTTAAATGAAAACTAGAAGATTGCTACTAGCGGTACCAATCTTCAGTTTTCATTTAACGTCTAAAGTATTATTCAGTGCGATTAACTTGGCTAATAGGATTAACCTTGGCAGCCTTTCCCTGATGGACTGATATCACTACCTTCAAAGGCCGATCGTTTTTGGAAACTTGGCAGGTTTATCTACCAGTTTTGGTTTTGGGTGGATATCGCAACTTTCACAGGACTGAATGTAAGTAAGGTTACACAGTCTTTCTTCATCTGTACCGTTTTTCTAGAGAAATTTTATTTCCATAAATTTTCACATTTATAATTTTAAATTATAACATTGCCATAATTAGCCGTTAGATTAGCCAAATTGCTACGGCTTAGTTTATTGTATGACCGCTCTTCACTGGTTAAGTTGCTTCAATCCCATTTTTGCACACTCTCGTTAACAATAGCTGATTTCTTTCGCTTTGCTCACTCAATCAGCGCATCCCCTTTAGTTTTGTTTATCCCTGCACCTTCCCCTAAACTTTTCAAGATTTCGTTGTCATTTTAGTCATGTAGAAACCCCCCGAAGGTCGCTGTTACTAAAACAGCGGAACGCGAAGCATTTACTTTTGAGTTAACAAAAATTCCGTTAGCTCGTGGATGCTCGTATTGTTGCGTAACCATCATCTAACGTGCATCATTTTATTCTTACGCAATCCACGGCAACGTTAATGTTTCCGTGTCCTACAGTTCAGTTTTAGTTCGTCCAGGCTTTTACAATAAAGGTTGATTCCCACCAAAATCGGAACAGAAAACGGAACAAAAAGTACAACAATTCCCACCGACGTCGAAAGACAAACGATCAGCCAATGGGCACTGGCCGACACTGGCTGGCTAACATACCCGCCCCTCCTTCCCAGTCTCTCCCCCCACCCGTTTGCATAGACTTGTACATCGTAGCCTACTCTCTTGTCTGCTTTGGTTGGAATATTTCTGGAATATTTCAGCTATTCAGCTAATAAATTGCTTAAGTTTTGTAAACAAACACAGTGGAAGAAATCTAAAACCGATCGTGCTTGTTTTCTGGACTTAGACAATGTAAATAAAAACGGTAGGTTACGTAAGATCACTCTTCATATCATGATTTCGTTCGTAGTTCAGTATCGCATGTAGCATGCCGTAATTTCCAGATTTTAAACGCTATTTTAAACGTACAGTGCGTATGTACTGCGTATGTAGTGTGTGTACTGCGCAGTATAACGGCCCACGAATGTTTGTTTTTATAAGCATCGCGGCAGTGTCCTCTTATTAATCAGTGAATAACCGAGCTATCTGCACTTCTTCGATCAAGTTTCAAACGCAAAAGGTGACCGCCATGCTTTTTTCGTAGCGAGCGAGTTGTGTGGCCTTGGTGTCACGTGCCTTACAGGTGCGCGGTAATTGGCGGAAACGGCACGAATCAAGCTAACCAACAGGCATTTGGGAACGGAAAAGGAGCAGCGAACAAAGGGAGGACAGTGGTTTTAGGTTCGAAGATTGAAATTTTGGGCCTGGTTGAGACGAAGCTTCCAGACGAAGCTTCCCTGATGGAATGATCACTACCTTCAAAGGCCGATCGTTCTTCTAGAGGAATTTTATTTCTATAAATTTTCACATTTATAATTTTAAAATTTAACATTGCCAATTAGCCGTTAGATTAGCCAAATTGCTACGGCTTAGTTTATTGTATGACCGCTCTTCACAGGTTAAGTTGCTTCAATCCCATTTTTGCACACACTGTTAACAATAGTCGATTTCTTTCGCTTTGCTCACTCAATCAGCGCATCCCCTTCAGTTGTTTTGTTTATCCCTGCACCTTCTTTAACTTTTCAAGATTTCGTTTTCATTTTAGTCATGTAGAAACCCCGAAGGTCGCTGTTACTAAAACAAAAACCGCGAAGGTCGCTGTTATTTTTGAGTTATTAACAAAAACTCCGTTAGCTCGTGGATGCTCGTATTGTTGCGTAACCATCATCTAATCCATCATCATTTCTGGCTTAGATAACTAATTTTAGGCCAGATTTTAGGTAGGTGCATTAATTTTTTCTGAAGCCGTGACACACAAGAACAAGCGCAACAACAAGTAGTGAACAGTTTTCAAATTTACGTCGACTTCCTGCACGGACTTGCGTAAAAGTTGAAATAAATATACCTTTCTATCTGGCCCCAAGTCTGGTCGAAATATACTGAATAGAAACAGAAATAATGTTCTAGTTTTGCTGGCGAGAGGACTTCAATCATATATATACCCGCCGAGGCTATCGCCTGGTATGATTATAATCTGTCAGTAAAGATCACAATACTGGCGGTCAAAAAGTCCACTTAGGCTTACTTTAGGCCTAATTTGTATTTTCATTTAAGCAGCAGCTGCGTTTGAGACGATTTAGGTTTCGGGATTCCCATCGCTAGTGTAAATGCCAGTTTCGTCGCCATGCTGAAGGTAATCCCGCCAAGCATTCTTTTTGCAATGGTGGGGCATCAAGCGATGTACCAAATTTTATTCCAATCAGACCTTTCCTTTGGGCTCTACCCAGACTACAAAAGTGCAACCAACCTTTTGCAATTTGGTGTCGCTATGGTCTAGCTTCGCTCGCTCCGCCAAACGAATCTACATCATGGGATTCTATGTAAATTGGTAGTCATGAACAGCTTTACAAGAACACCACAAGGTAATGTATGGCACCCTTATATAAGCAAATCTGAATTTAAGAAAAAACAAAAGCGACTGAAGTCGGACGTCAGAGAATGCGGTTGGATTCAGTTAATACGGGTCAACACACAGTATCCCAGCCCATACAAGATCAGAACTTAACCAATAAATTAATATTTGTATTAAACATAAAAGTTACTGCGGGATATGAGAAATCTAAATACATGGTAAAATGGGGTCTAATTGCCAACCAAAACCACTTGGCTTCCAAGTCACAGCCAATACCAGTAATGATATCAGAATAAAAACGGCTGCCACGGTTTCAACTTCCCCTTCAAGTTGTGTTGTTTTAATTTGATCCTATACTCTGTGGGATTAGTTTCGCAGGAACACTGGGTCTCGTATCAAAAGCATGTTAGCTACTGTAAACAGATTAGTTTGACGAGTTATGAGAGTTGCGCATTGTGTTGTATTGGCTGAAACTCGGCGGGTTCTTTCATCAACGGGCAGCTAAGATACGTTAATTCTTCCGTTCCGGGGACCCACAAACTCTAGCTTGGGCTTTTAAGGTCTATGTACGACCAATACTGGAGTCTGCTAGTCCAGTTTGGTCACCCCGCCTATTCGACCTTCGACATTCGACCTTCTCG
Source organism: Lithobius niger (assembly GCA_023313725.1). NCBI lineage: Eukaryota > Metazoa > Arthropoda > Chilopoda > Lithobiomorpha > Lithobiidae > Lithobius > Lithobius niger. The sequence goes on from JAHWFP010070890.1 coordinate 13,395, forward strand.
AGTCCGTTCAACGAAGGTTCACAAAGAACCTGTGATGGGACAGGGGTTTATCCCATCTATCTTATACAGATAAGCTTAACGCCTTGTAAGTAGAACCTCTGGGATTAAGATGATAAACATTTATTGCTACATGGCCACCTTGGTGTCGATTTTACTTTTTTCTTCGAGCACCGTTCTGGGTGATCGAACGAGGGGGCACGCCTGGAAGTTGGCTGCAGATCACTTCGGAATGGAATAAATTACCAGCAACTGTGGTTAAGGCAATACTCACTATATTTAAAATACGTCTGAAACAGCCTCGCTGATTTCAGACCCGAGCATGCCTCGCAGAGTATGCAATTAGACCCCATACAACATTTTGTTTTTAATGTATTTTATGTTATTTTTATGACGAAACAATTTGTGATCTTTTAAAGCTGGACTGATCTTTTAAAGCTGGGAAAGTGGCATACCCTACCTAATTCCCTTTGCTATTGTGCAAATAAATAATATTTAATATCCTTTATAGCTTCTATTCGCAATATGGTTGCGGCTTATCTTTTGAACCAAAAAGTGCACACCAAGCACATCTACAAAAGCTGTGCTGTTCAGGAAAAGTACCAGACGTTATCACTCGCACATTATCCAGAGAACATCAAACAGGGAAGATGAAATTATGCAAGAACCACCAACTTCGGATGCGGTATTTGTCATTAACATCCACCGTATCGATTGCTACAAAGCATTTCACCATGTGTTTCAAGTCACAATAAGTCCATGTTAAGGTACTCATTTATACGTTGTATTGAGAAAGTTTTCTGTATCACTAACTGTATTCATCACTATGGTACATTTGCTCAATATTGATACAAATTTTTTAATTGCCATTAAATATTTCATAAAACCAAAACCTGCGTTTTGGAAAGTTTAAAAAAAAATGACCAAGAATTGGTTAAGCAAAATATGTTGTTCATTGTTGTATTATTGAAGCAAAATGCCAAAACTCGGTTGTCTGGTAACTGAATTTCTCGCCCTTACTCCCAAATAGTCATATTACTGTCTATTCTTGATGGATTGATAGTCAAATTTCGCAATGCGGCTACGACCGTATCTGCACTTACAAACGTTAAGCGCTCCCTTTACTGCCAGAAGCTGCCGCATGTCTTTTAACCCCGAAAGCTAGATCAGGGTACCCAATATTGAAGTGTAGGCAGATGCAGGGGTGTCGACACCCTAGGGAATACAACGTTCGGTTTGCGCTCATTTTTTAAACAGTCGCTCATGATTACGCCCAAACGTAGCGATCAAAATCGCTTAATTTCCGGCACAAAAATGGGCAGAAAGGGCAAAGCACTACCAAAAGAAGAAAAGAAAGAAGAAAGAAGAAAGAGATAGTCTTGCATGATTTGTGCTGCTTTCCTTTGGTTACGTGATTCAACATAGAGATCAGTTTTACCCGGTGACTTCTTTCGCCTTACTTTTTCTCAACCACTGTGCGTAGGTTTTAGCTTTTAGGGCTGTCCCAGTTCAAAACCTAAGCACAGCATTTAGTTGAGACGGGGAAACTGGTGGGAAAAGAGACACCGGAGTCAAAAAAAGGCGTCAAAATGGGACAGGTCTTGGTTAATCACGTGACCAAAGGCAAAGAGCGCTGCACCAATCTTGCAGATATCTTGCCGAGTTTGAGATATCCCTTGCTACGAAAACCAAACCAAGTATTCAAATACGCACTGGAAGAAAAATTCGTCCAATAAAAAACTCACGGAATGGGTGAAAGCCATGAACGGAAGATAGGACTAACAACACAAGGAACTTAATGCAATGAGAACAACATTCTCTCTCCAAGACCGTGGACGTGACTATTTGAAGACTGCCACTTGGTACTAAAAATATTTCACTAGAAATTAATGCAAAACACAAGACT
>JAHWFP010070893.1:0-32119 GCA_023313725.1 Lithobius niger
CGAAACGTTGTTTGTATTTTTATGTAGCACTGCTTGGTTTGCCTTCACATAATTCTGATGCTGATGCAGCTAGTGGCAGTAAGGATAACTTCCGCAGTTTGTCGTTAGGCAGCGCTTATAATACGACGTTTGAACATTATTCACTGGCATATAAGTCGTGCATCATCTTCTGAGTCAAGATTGAGATAAACTTTGATAACAATCATCTTGTAATCATAATCTTATCCAGTATCAGAATAAAGCGTTCAGAACTAAGATTAGTGTCGGTATTCACAATAATAGTAAATTGGCCTTCAAACAACGGTGTGATTAGGCTTATTGTTTTCTCATTTCATAGTCGGAAGCTAGTATGGAGTTTGCCAAATCAGAACGCTCACCATATGCAATACCCATAAGACTTATAACAAATTATGAATTGTGTTTAATTTGTCAAGAATTAAAAAATGAACAGCTAGTAATTAATCCGAAGCCTGGCAGTTTAGTGAACGTTCTAACTTGTATTCGTGAGTTGTCTGTGATTACGGGTTGTATCCTCGGAAGAGAAGAATCACAATCAGAATGTGTTTATTGGGTATCGCCCAGTAGCCATGCACCGTAAGAGAAGACGATTAGACAATGACAATGCAGAAAGCTTGATCCTAAACAATACAACTTGGCACCTGTCCTGTTATAAGGCAACAACAAACAATAAAATGCACGCTCGTGCACATGAAAGTTACAACAGAAAAGTACAGTTGCAAATAATCCTCCCTCTGTTAGCACTATGGCGCATATTACACGTTCGGCTGTGCCAGCCAAAAACAAAAACGACGCGAAAAATTGTTTCTTTTGTGACAAAGAGGGCTCCGAAAATAATACATTACGTAAGATTAAAACTAAAACTGCCTGCGCTCATTTAAAGGCAGCATTGAAGTTAGCAATTCAGAAAATCTAAAGATCCGTCTTAATGCAGCTGTAGACAATGACGTCGCCATCGCTATGAATCTTCTTTATCATATTGTCAAGAACGAAATACACAAAACGACCCTTTACCAAGCTAGATGGTACGAAAACACCATCATTCTCATCCATTTTCTTTATCACAGCTGCAGCCGTCTCAATTTTAAGAATCTTGCGGTATGCTACGAAACACCCATAATTATGGAGCAAATTAACTATAATGCATTTCTGTTTTTGTGATGTACCGAAAGTCCTACTGCTACAGGTCTAGGGAAATTTCGGCAATGACATAATACAGTGATATTGTTTGCCTTTAACAATTGCTTGTTTGATAGATATGCATACATAAGATAGTCTGTCACTGTGTTAACTTTATCAAACTGTTCTAAGGTGTGTTACTGGTAATTGTCGCACGTCCGTGAACAAACCAATGCATGAAAATGGATAACTGAACAGGGATTATGCTATTCATTTCTTCTGTTAGTGATCAACTGAACTCCTATTTTCGAGCTTTTTCAGCATGTCGTCGTATTGCTGCTGCTTTGTAAAGTGTTTTCAATTCTTGCTTTGTATCTTCTTCATCTTCAAAGTAATGAACAGCAGCTTCTCTCACACTTTTCAAGTGAACATGGTCAGGCTCATTTAGTCTCTTTGCTTTACTAAATTCAACATCAGGTATATCTACAGCAATAAACTCTCGTAGATGCTGCCGGTAGTAAATAGGTTCCTGTACACCAATTCGTTGGCATATGTTCTCTACGTCATGTACGACGTTCCCATATCGGTAATTTTCCCTTCCCCAAGGTAGGCATCAAGAATACTTATAACTTTCACGTGCACGAGCGTGAATTGTTTTGTTTGTTGTTGCCTTATAACAGACCAGCTGCAAAATTGTATTGTTTAGAATCAAACTTTCTGCATTGTCATTGTCTAATCGTCTTCTCTTACGGGTCAATACCCAATAAACACATTCTGATTCTTCTCTTCCGAGGATACAACCCGTAATCATAGTCAGACAACTCAGGAATACAAGTTAGAACGTTCACTAAACTGCCAGGCTTGGGATTAATTACTAGCTGATCATTTTTTAATTCTTGACAAATTAAACACAATTCATAATTTGTTGTAAGTTTTATAGGTATTGCATATGGTGAGCGTTGACTTGGCAAACTCCATACAAGATTCCGACTATGAAATTGGAAAACAATAAGCCTAATCACACCGTTGTTTGAAGGCAATTTTCTATTATTGTGAATACCGACACTAATCTTTGTTCTGAACGCTTTACTCTGATACTGGATAAGATTATGATTACAAGATGATTGTTATCAAAGTTTATCTCAATCTTGCCTCAGAAAATGATGCACGACGTAAATGCCGGTGAACAATGTTCAAACGTCTTATTATATGCGCCGCCTAACGACAAACTGTGGAAGTTATCCTTACTGCCACTAGCTGCATCAGAATCAGAATGGCAGCATCCTAGTGAAATGCATTTGCCTCAGCGTTGATATTTCGGGAACCATTCAACCGATTTTCAATTTCTATAGCTTATTTTAAAGCTAACAGAATGTAATATAATCTAATTCTCATGAAAGTATTGCGCCAGTCTGGTTGTGTGGCCGGTATTTCCAACTAAGCATAAAAATTTGAGTAAAAAATCAAGCATTTTTATGTTTGCGAGCCTATACCGTGAAATCCTTTGCATATTTTTGGTATTGAGTCGTAGGACTTTAACCGTAGTACATCTTAATAGCTTTAAAACGTGCTATAGAAAAAGTAAATCGGTCAAGTGATTGCAGAGATACAAGTGTTTATTTAACCAATGTCGGCGGCCAATTTGATGACGTCATATCGCCACTTCCGGTTGCATACGAGGATGACACCATGGTGCAAAGGGAAGCTGGCATGACGTAGAACAAGATTATCCAACTTATTTGTTTGCTTCATTAAACTGCACACGGGACCCTCTATGGCAATGCACTATTTTCGAATGTTTCCAGGATCCCTTTGTGGGTTGCTCAGGCCGCTGCACGTTCTTCTTTCCTCCTAGCCTGTCTTTCCTAGTTCGGCTGCCATCTGTTTTGCCACCATACTGGCTATGTCCCGTTTCTTACACCACCCGCGCATCTGTCCCAGACTGCACCCGAACAAGAGAAGCATCCGCGCTTAACGGTAAATGAACGCCCGCCGATACCACCGAATCATCGCCCGACTCCATGAAGATATAGGATATTCATCATCAAGTGCCAGTTCACATGCTTTCTTACGCACCATTCCTCCTGTCCGAATCAGCCCATGTAGCTTCGATTGACGCTACGATCTTTGGGTCCATAATGGCACAATATTCCGCACATTTATAGTAAATAAAATCGCAAACCCTGCATCTGCAACATCTTTTACGTTGAGTCTACTTCCACACTTGTGCTTGCCATTTCCCGGGCAAGATGAAAGTTTTGAAGGTTTTGTGGATTTATCCATGATGAGAGTAATGTAGCTGCGACTGTTGCCAGTCGCGTCCCAAAACAAACTGTAACTTTAAGCGGGAAAGGGGCGCCGCCTGCATTCATGGGCCCCGTGGATCGCTGTTGCAAGGACCAGGAGAGTTGAATTTCATGTTTGGGACAGGTAGCATTTCTAAAATTGTAAAGCATATATAAAATACAGATAAGTATTTGAGGTTAGCAGTAAAAACATGTTGAGGCATATGTCAAATCATGCTTTATTTGTCAACAGTATAATAGGCCAAATAAACCATATAAAGCTATGTTAAGAGCATTAAGCCTATATATAGGCCAAGATTTACCTGGACAATAGATCTTATTGGACCACTCGCTTCTATGGAGTGGTGCGTTAAAATCTATTGTTCAAGCAAATCCTGGCCTCTGTAAAGGCTTAAATGCTCTTACGTAGCTTTAAATTGATTATTTGGCCTATTATACTGTTGACAAATAACGCATTTGTATATTTATGTGAGGAATTTATATATTTGTAGATCTGTTGAAATTAGATTATGGCCTTTATGGGACAAATAATTTAATTAATTTAAATGGACATTGAAAAGCGCAATAATAAAGGATTTATATCAAAGACTGTCACTTACGCAATACCAAAATTCGTCCAAGTTCCACAATTCAAACTTGCAAATTTTCGACTATCTACTAATAGCTTCTTCAGGCAAGAGTCATGAGACTTGCACAACAACCACCACCACCACCAACGAACTTCGCCAAGTCCACTGCATTCAAATTTCCCTCCCCTATCCCAGTGAGCCTTGGATAGGGGAGTGAAAAGTAGTGGACTTGGCAAAGTTCGTTGGTGGTGGTTGTTGTTGTTGTGCAAGTCTCATGACTCTTGCCTGAAAATTTGAAAGTTTGAATTGTGGAACTTGGTCGAATTTTGGTTTTGTGTAAGTGACAGTCTTTGATATGAACTTCGACCAAGGTAATTCTGCCGAATTAACGGTATTTTCGAATAAAGAATTTTAGCACATACTGAATTAAGTATTTTGATATTAGTAAAAAATTGTTTATAGCAACTATGATTATAGGGGAATCCCGCTGTGACATAGAAAATGTCAATTTTTTATTCCCTAAAATTGCTGCAAAGAGGGGAGGGGAGAGAGAAGGCATTCACTCTTCCCACCTCCCCTCATCACATCAATTAAGACAAAGTAAAAACAAAGCACAAGTAGAGAAGGAGACCACTATTAACGTCGGGGAGGTAGAAGGGCAGCAAGCAAGAGTGCAACGATAGTTTTCCCCGCTATCTTTCATTCATAGCACGAAACTTTTAGTTAATTTTGCAACAGAAAAATACGATTTAAGGGATGGGCTTCGACTTGACTTTTGACCTGGGCATTTAAGATAGGATTTACGGTAACTTTGCTTTAAATGTGTGTTCAATTCCTGTTTTACAAACACACAACACAGGTTTACAAATCAGTCACATACATCTTTACTTCTTAAAGACAAGGTACATTACACAGTGCTTAGTGATCTACAAATAAGTATCAGTCACCTGGAAGTAACAATAAATCTTATCATGCACACTATACAATTAAGAACGACTATGATTTTGTCATTTTACACAAATACCGAAGTTGCAACATTTTAATATCGCCTTGGTCAATTTTAACTACTCCTTCCTGGTTGTCAATACTGAGCAAACTGCCAGTAATCTCACGATCTTCTCCGAGAACCACTTTAACCTGAAAGCAAACAAAATCATTTAGGCTTTAATTCCAAATCCAAAACAACACTTATATCTCTTTCTTTAGATGAAGTTTGTTTTGTCAGCCCATCCAGAATTGCACATTCGGATAGTAGTCTACAAAGAAAGTAAAACTAAACAAGTGAAATAAAATCTTCCTCAGTAAGTTGAGTGTTGTGCTGAAAGAAACGTTAGTGAAAGTAATGCAAGTAAAATCTACAAATTACAGCGGTGTATTTCTCCGAATGGTTGCTTGCGTAAGAAATAACAATAACGACACATTAATTGTATTTATTTTTTCCACCATTTATTTTATTTTTGGTCAGTCTACATCAGTCATATTGTAAAATACAAACAGGAGGTGGAAATACACCAGGAGGTGGTGTTGATTACTGGACGTGACGCAACCATTCTAAAAGAATTTTTATCGTCGTTAAGTTGTAAAATATTTGATATGATATTAGGGCTGAGTGTCTCAGCACGAGTCGTTAAGTTTGTAGCCTATTCCTGTTGTAATCCAGATTTATAAATTTGTACTCGTTTTGAACTAACAATTTTTTTAATTTGTGAATTTTGAGACATTTGAAGATGCAACCTACCTGTTCAGAAAATTCTATCAGTGATATGTTTGACAAGAACTGCCTTAGTCTTCTGTTTGCAGGGCTGCACCAATACCACTTTTTGATGATCCAATCCGAAACCGATAGCCTTACTGATTGAGTATCGTACTGTGAGTCCAAAACTGGATTTTTTGGGGGCAATGATGAGAGCTAACCAAACTTCGGCTTTACCAGTTTTATTTAGAACAAAAGGACAATGCTTTTGAAAAATTTTCAGTTTTGTAACTTTGTCAGTACATTTTTAACTTGAGAACAACTTGAGTTATGAACGTGAAGTTAAAACCCTTCAACAAGAGTTCAACTGAGGTGTATTGGAACAACAAAATCGGTCAAATATTTAGCAAAAAGTACAGACGAAAAAAAAAAATCACAAGGTAAAGAGTTAAAGCATTTAAGACTGGCTTTACAGTACTAGACTTCAAGACACACTCGTTGGAGAAAGAAAGAAAAGGCAACTGTCTTAACTGGGACTCAAACTGAGTACTTCCAGCTTGCTAGCCGGGCGCACAAGTGTAGAGGCCAAGTAGCAAGATGTTTCTGGCCTTTAGGTTACCACAGAGAAAAACACGGCATCTACTGAGCTTGGCTACAGCCTGTAGCTAGGATTTGCCCCGGTACAGCAGTGGTTAGAGTACACGGCTAGTAAGCGGGAAGTCCTGAGTGCGAGTTCCAGTCGGGGCAGTTATCTTTCTCTTTCTTAGACTAGTTAGTGTACCTTGTATTCATAGAAGGCCGGTCTCTAATGTGGATTGTTTGCTTCGTTAACCTGTGCTTTGATCTTTTTTATTTCCAGTGTGGAGGCCAAGACGCAAGTATGTTTCTGGCCGTTAAGTCACAATTGAGAAAAATTAAACAGCTACTAAGCTCGGTTGGAGCCTGTAGCCAAAATCCAGCCTGGAAGCAGTGGTTCAAGCGCCAAGCTAGTAAACAGGAAGTTTTGGGGTTGAGTTCCAATCAGAGCAGTGGTCTTTTCTTTCTTTCTTAGACTAGAATATCTTGTATTATCACAAGGCCAGTGTAGAGACGGTTTGCTTTGTGAAAATAATTACGATTTTTAAGATATATTGCTAGATGATACTCATAATGACACTGGTGCAGCCCTGTTGGCTTGGTATCAATTTGGCATATCAAAAGCTGACCGGACAACCTTACAGCTAACACGACAGTACCTACAGACTGCACAACCATCATTACAAGCTCATTCCTCGACAATAAAAATGGGCGTTACTACTGGTAACGAACGATGTTTTACTGAGGCGGAGTATTTAACTTCGGTTCAAGTCTTACAGCACTCCAGAGGCAACACTTAACCGTTTTACACCATGGCAGTTAAATGGTCGCCCCCGTTTTGCATCATTGAGTCACATGTCAGGGTTTTTCTGGGCACATGTTTCGTAACACTACTAACACTCAGCTACAATAAATAGTAGTTACATTATTACTAGGGATCGACCGGACCAGGTCCAGATCTTTTGGACCGACCGGTTTTGGGTACACCGGCTACGACCGGACCGACTCCAACTTTCGGCTGCCGGTCATATGACCGGCAATTATCGCTGCAATCAATGCGCGATAAAAAAATTTTTTAATAAAGTATCTTCATAATAAATCTTAGTTCGCAATAAACTTTAATTTGAATATGAATTTGTGGTGATTTTCCCCTTCAACTGGGAATATTTCGTTTGCTGCTTCGTATTGACAGAGCTATGGTAGCAGCGTGGTTGAAGAACAGCGTCGCCATATTGGTTTCAATCTGCAGCTAATTTGCCATTCATTTAACGGTTTTAACGTTCAACCGGAACACAACTGATGCCAAATAAAATTATAAATAATTAAATATATTTTCCTTCCTTAATTCGTTAGTTTGATTTGATTGAGATTAAATAAATTTAATTTTTTTTTATGTGCGGTACTTCGATTGTATGGGACGCCAGTCAGTTCATAAGTTCGCGTCGCCAGCCTTTGCGTCACTCGGAAGCACAATATTGAGCTAGTGTTGACCCCATACAAGGTTACGCAGGGATGCGACCAAAACATGTACATGTGCTTGTCGAACTTTGTTATTCTTTCCCACTATTTTGCTATTAATATGGGTCAAAATCAAAGTAAAAAACGATTCGTAAGCATAGTTTGGAACTTTTTTTTAGAGTAAATCTGAATAACGAAACCCGAGTTAGAATTCCTGTAATCTGAAATTGTGCTTTTTAAGTTTTCTGAACTGACATTTTCTCGATAATATGAGCTTTCAGAGTATAGACCACTATGGTATTTTTAATGTGATACCATAACTAGCCTAGAAATGTGTATCTTTGCAGAATTATTGTAAATCAAAACATTAAAAAAAGCCAAATACTAATTAGCCTAATTCAACCTTCTAACAAGGCCTACAAAATCGTAATGTAGGCTAAAGAGTTGTCCACAAAAAAAAGCACAACATGAAAATTTGTCCAAAATCCAAAATCCATTTCTGATTCCGAAAAAAGTGGATCTATTTTCGAAAGTTTTAAAATAGAACTTTGAAAACAAAAAAATACAGCTTTTGCTCGGTGCATCATTGAAAGAATGTCAATCATTTTTAAAAATGTACGAAAAATAGGACACACTTTTTCGGAATCAGAATGGATTATCTAGTCAGAAAAAATGGTTCCTTTTGCACGTTTTTTTTTTAAAATATCCAAAAATTGTGAACCACCTTGTGTGTCAAAGTTTTAGAACTTTAAGCTTTATGGTACTATTTGAAACCCCTCTTACAGGCTATCTTTCATGAATCGAATCAAAATATCCTTTGTTAACTAACAATGTAGCCTACTTTTCTTGAACAATGGAAATAAAGAACATTTTGCCGGCCCCCAGTCCGGCCGGCTAAAAATGGTTTCTTTGTGCCTAAAACATACTTGACCTGATAATTTAGCATAACATTCCTCGAATGTGATGTTACCCTGGAGGTTTCTTCCGGTGCGCAGCCGCCTGCTTGCATGTGGCCTACCGCGCATGCGCGTGGTAGTCCTCCCTTATAAAAGCGACAGCGCGCACGCGATCGGCATTCATTTTACTCTCAATATGTCAGGCGGTGACTTAAGAGGGGAGGCAGGGCGGGAGTAGGTTAAGTATGTTTTAGGCACAAAGAAACCATTTTTTGCCGGCCGGACTGGGGGCCGGCAAAATGTTCTTTCTTTGCTGCCAAAAAATCTTAACCTGATAATTTAGCATTATCAGGTTGACCTCGTCAAGTTTGGTGGCGGGCACCGTCCTGACGAGCGCCCCGGGATGCAAGCAGGCGTTCCCCCAAAAGATTTTTCATCTGAAAGAGAAAAAATTTCGCACTTTATTCAGAACAAGTGATAGCAGGAACTTGGGTCTCTTTCGTAGGGTTTGGTGGCCCTGAAAAGGACCGTTGTTTTGGGTCTTGCTTCCTTTTGGGTGGCTTGCTTCCTTCCAGGATGGCTTGCTTCTGTGTTCTGAGTGCTTAATGGGGGGTTGATCTGGCTGCGAGGATCGGTCCTAGCCGGTGTAGACCTGATTCTTCTCTTGACATATCCCTCAGGTAGTGGGAGGTGAAGGTTGTTTGATGGCGCCAGGACGCTGCTGCCAAGATGTCTTTTATTGGGATGGCGTTGTGGTGGGCCCATGATGTGGAGACAGCTCTTACTTCGTGCGCCGTCACTCTCATGCTCTCATTCGGAGTTTTTTCGTAGGCTGCTTCGATTGTTTTCTTAATCCATCTTGAAACCATGGCAGCTGATGTTTCACCAGATTGGGGGTCGACTGGGAGAAAGAGTTGGTTTCTTCCTCGGCGAATGTCTTCATGACGTGTCCGGGCTAGGTAGAAGCGTAAGGCTCTGACTGGACATAGAAGGCGTTCCGGTTCGTTTCCAACTAGGGTGGATAGAGCTGGAAAGGTGATTGGTTTCGGTGGTTCCGAAGGTTTCTGTGTTTTAGCTCTGAATGTTGACCTCGGATATAGGGTGACAGAAGAGAAGTGGGGGCCGAAGATGCAGTATGCAGGATCTGCTGAGAGGGCTTGGATTTCTGAACAACGAAGGCTGGCAGCCAAAGTGACAAGAAAGATCGTTTTGCGGGTCATGAGATGGAGGGAGGTGTCCTGTAAAGGTTCATATGGTTCGCTCATTAATGACTGGAGAACGAGAGAAAGGTCCCAGTCTGTTATTGATCTTCTGGTCGTGGGTCTTTCGTTTTCGTATGAACGAAGCAGGGCTGAAATTCTGTAGTCGTCAAGTAGGTTCATGTTGTTGGCGGCTTTGAAGACAGTGTTTAAGGCAGAGCGGTAGACGAGGATTGTAGAGCCTTTGAGTTTGTCGATGTTAAACAGGTCTCTGAAGAAGTTCAGGAGGGTGGGAAGAGGTGGGTTGACAGGATTAACTTGTTTTGTGATACACCAACGAAACCATTTTGACCAGTGGCTGTCATACATCCGGTTAGTGGAGTCTCTTGTTGCCTTTGAGGCGATGTGTTCGGCCTCTTCTTGATGAATTCCAGCCTTTTTAAGGAGTTTGATGATAGTAGCCACCCGTGTAGGTTGAGGGTGGCCACGTTCGGGTGTAGCTTTGTTCCTTTCTGTTGGGATAGAAGATCTGGTTGAGGAGGTAGACTTCTTGGAATGTCGACTAGAAGTTCTAGAAGGAGTGGGAACCATGCTGCCGATGGCCAGAGGGGGGCTATTAGAATGAACAGCCTGTGACTTTCCTCTATTTTCCGAAGTACTTGTGGAAGTAGTTTGAAGGGTGGGAAAAGGTAGGCGAATAGGTTGTGCCAAGGAAACGTGAGGGCGTCTATTGCTATTGCCGAGTCGTCCGGGATCGGGCTGATGTAGTGGGGAAGTCTGGCATTGTGCCTCGTGGCGAACAGGTCTATCATTTGAGTGCCCCAGATGGTGAAGAGAGATTCGGAGATGGATTTCTTGAGGCACCATTCACCTGTCGGAGGTTTCCGGCGTGATAGGGAGTCGGCAATCCCATTCCTGTTGCCTGGGATATGGAGAGGAAGGAGTGTGATGTTGTGCGGGATGCAGAGGTTGAAGATTTCTGAAGTTAGGTGGTGGAGAGATCTTGATTTCGTTCCTCCTTGTTTCTTTATGTAGGCCAGAGCAGTCGTGTTGTCGGACTGAATTTGTATAGTATTGTTCCTGATGTTGGGAAGGAAATGATGTAGGGCGAGTAAGATTGCTCGGAGCTCGAGGTAGTTGATGTGGTCCGTGCAGGATGGAGGCCAAAGGCCGGAAGCTTCTTGTGTTCCCAGGTGGGCACCCCAGCCCGTCTTTGAAGCGTCCGTGAAGATGAGTACCTCGGGATGTGGTTCGTGGAGAGGTTGTGTGTTCGTGAGGTTGGTGACATCTGACCACCAAAGGAGGGAGTCCAGAGGAAAGTCGGGGCTGAAGGGGGTTTGCTTGTCCGGGATGTCCTGATTGATTGCCCGGTTGTCTATGCGGTGGTGGTGAAGTGGTCTTACCATCCATTGACTGTAGGAGACGAGGTTTGCCATTGCGTCCATCTTCCCGATGAGGGAGTTTAGTCCCCGAGGAGAAAAACTGTTTTCGACCGAAAGAGGCGGGAGTGGAGAAGGAGGTCTTCTATCCGTTCCGGGGAGGGGGCAATTCTTGCTGTGTGGAGGTCGAAAGAGGCTCCCAGGAAGGTGAAGAATTTGTGCTGGGATTAGGCGAGATTTCGAGTAGTTTATTCCGAAGCCCAGTCGGTTTAGTAGGGAAATGGTCTTGTCCCTGTTTTGTAGTAGAGTAAGAGGGTCCGAGTTGTTGAGGGCCCAATCGTCCAGGTAAGCGTTGGCTTGAATTTCGTTTTGGTGTAGATGTGCCAGAATAGGTTTGAGAACCAAGGTGAAGATTCTGGGGGCTGCATTCAGGCCGAAGGGAAGACAACGGAATTCGTAGACCTTTTGATTGTGGATGAACCGAAAGAGGTGCGTGATAGACGGATGGAGTGGGACATGGAGATAAGCGTCTTCTAGGTCGATAGAGACTGTCCAGTCGTTTTGCTTGAACGAAAGAAGGATGGATTCGAGAGTTTCCATTTTGAAATGGTCGTTTGAGATGAATTTGTTGAGAGGTTTCATGTTGAAGATCAAGCGGGAGCCTCCTGACTTCTTTGGTCGGGTGAAGATGGAGCTGTAGAAGCCCGGGCCTGGCTTGTGGCATTCCCTTATCGCATCCTTCCGCAGGAGTTCTGAGACTTCGAACGATAGTTGTTGTGTAGGTGGTGGGGAGAATTCCCATGACGGTGATGGGACGAGTGGTGGCTTCGACAGAAATTCCGGACGAAAGCCGTGTTTGACGATAAAAAGGACTTCTGGATTTTTTGTTAGATGTAGCCAAGCTGGGAGAAAAAAACGTAATCTGGGTCCGACTGGAAGACAGGATGGGTGAGAGGCGTCATTGTTGGTTCTTACGAAAGTTGGTTTTGCCTCCTGGTGAAGAGTGGCGACTACGTCGGTGTGGAGTGGTGGCTCGGTTCTGGTTACGTTGGCCGGAACGAGAGCAAGGCTGGTCCGTCCGAAAGAGCTGCGGATTTTTCGGACGAGAGTCGTTGTGACGCGGGGACTGGGAAGGGGCCGGCATCCTGTTCCAGTTGTCCAAGGGAGGCCGGGGGTTGGGCTGTTTATTCTTCAGAGCCGGGCGAGAGACAGAAGGGAGCTGTTTGAACGGCTTGGGTTTACGGGCGATGTCGAGATGGGGAGCGAGAGTTGGGATGAGACCCCGGAAGAGTGTGTCCGACTCGTGGATGGGCTGGTTGCGGAGCCAGTGCATCGTGGAGACGTTTAGGTTGTTTGCGGACGAAAGAGCAATGTCTCGGAGCCCAGTTGATGGAGTGATACGTGGCGAAGCTTGCCTTCTGAAAGAGCTGCATGATTAGGGACGAAAGACTGCGTATTTCTTCGGGGCTTGCGTCCGAGGATAATTTCTCGCATAGTGCGTTTACCGCCGTGTTGAGAACGTCGGCTTGAGAGGTGGCCCGTAGGCTGAGCCGAAGACACTTGTCATTGTCGTAAAGGACGAAAGTAGGGATGTCAGCCTTCTTCGGGATGGAAAGAGCAGTGCCGAAATCCACCTTCACTTCGCTGCGTAAGAATTTACATTCTGGGTAGGTAGCGAAGTTGTTCGGGTTTGTAGCGCCGTCGCCCAACGGACGAAAGAAGCTGTTTTCACAGCCTGGACGAGGTGGTGGCGGTTCTTTGTCCAGGATGAGAGGGTCGCCGTTGCCGAGTATGGAGCCTTCACTGCGGAGGAGCAGGTTAGCAGCGTGGTGGATTGCCCGAGAAGATTGCGGGGTTTGGTGTCTTTGTCCCTAAGGGCAAAGCCGAAGCCAAATTTCAGCCCACGGTTGATCACGGGAGCGTCGGCCGACTGCGAGGGCTTGAATAGGAAGCAGTCGGGGATGGTTTCTTCGACCGTCTTGAGAAGCGCGGCCAAGGGTAAACTTGGTCATCGGTGGCCTCGTCCGGGAAGTGAATCCTCTTGCCGGACGAAAGAGGGATGGCGGGATGTGGGGCTTCGGTAGTCGCCGTGGGGCCGGCAGGAGGAGAAGCTTGCGGACGAGCTCTTCTGGGCGGCAGGGGGCGGCGTTGAGCCGCGTTTGCCCGAGTCGTGGCTGGAGGCAGAAGTGATCCAGGCTTGCGTGCGGGCGTGTCGGGCGGAAGACGTGCAGGAGGGAGGCCGCATGGGATTGTCTTGCATCACACGGACCGTTTCCTGGACGATGTGCCGGACTTCGCTGCTGGAGACGCTTCGACCAATCTGGGAGGAGTTGGACGACAGGTCCAAGGGAGAGTTGCGGGCTGGAGAGAGGGTAGCTGCCGTAGCCCGTGGGAGGGATTTCTTGGCTTCACGGTAGACGTCTTTCGCCCGTAGAAAATCCTCCCGTAGAGCCGATAGGTCCATGGGTTCGGCCGGCGGGGTGCGCTGGCCGGGTTGCAAGGGAGAGTTCGAGAAGACGTTGCTTGCAGATGGAGCTTCGGTGAAGGAGGCGGCAGGGATCGGGCCAACTGCGGTGAGGTCGAGGGCGGAGATCAGCGGTTGCCGAGGGAGAAGCCAGTTGCTTGCGGACGAAGAAGAGCATGAGAGGGAGCGGCGAGCGAAGCGGGAGCTTCGGAGGCGGCGGCCATCTTCGGGTAGAATCCAATTTTCCGTGCGAAAGCTGGGGAACAGCGGCGGGACGTGGCGTGGAAAATTAAGGGAGGACTACCACGCGCATGCGCGGTAGGGGACATGCAAGCAGGCGGCTGCGCACCGGAAGAAACCTCCAGGGAAACATCGCATTCGAGGAATGTAATGCTAAATTATCAGGTTAAGATGTTTTGGCAGCAAAGAAAAGTATTTTGTGAAAATGTTTAACATGGTGCTTAAACTGTTTGACCTAGATTACTAGTACTGTATGGTGGTTATAAACAACAACGGTAAATGGATCTGGAACTGGTACCGGCTGCTCAAGGAACCGGGGCCGGTGGTACCGGCATGTAGGCAGTCCGGTCGATCCCTAATTATTACACGCAAGTTTTATTAGCCTTTATATTAATTTTTGCCTTATTTGCTGGGACTCGGACAACACAAAAATTATACTAACCTTGTCTCCTTGTTGAGGTGTTATAGGTTCCAAATGTTCACTTAAGATGTTTACAACACGGTCTTCTTCAGGCAGAAAAACTGAACACATGCCACCCTAAAAGAAAACAGGTTCTTATTTCCAATTTAAATACTTACAAATAGAGACACATCTGATTTTCCACCAGCCGCAATTTATTTCCCTGCGGACAAGTTAGACTACCTATTTGAAAAGGGGTACATATGCTATTACCAGAAAAAAACTAAAGTTGTACCGGTAACACAATAAAAATGCATTATTAGTTATTTAGTTAATTGCAAAACACTATTTTAGGTTTTATCTTAGATGTAAGTGACCAAAACCACCGGTAAGTGACTAAATCATTTAACTTTTTTTTAAGCAGAATTGCTGAAATATCACAGAATCATTGTTAAATATCCCCCCTGAAAAAAACTGTTTTTCCCTCGCCAAGTTTAGAATTATCACAAGTTTCCTTGTAAATTCCAATGGAAATAAAAAAAAGAAATGTTAAACCTAAAATTTGGTTTTACGTATCCTAAAACACTTACCTTCATTTTGGTTTTTTCATTTAAATGTGCTCTTTTCTGTTCGAACTAAAATTTTGTTTTACCTCCAGGCTTTTCCCTGGCGGCAACGCATGAGCATTCACAATGCCACTACGCTGTTAGTCACTTTTCGGCTGGGACCAAAGGTTTGGTAAATAGCAGGCCAATGGGAGGGTTATAAAGGTAAGAGTTTGAAGATAAGTAACATTAAAAATACTTAAGTTCCGAAAACTACTATGAGAGTTCATTCTACTATCTTGTTCAAGAATTTGAAAAATTACGCTCAATCTCAAAACATACTCTACCGTATTCCGTATTGCCACTACGCTGTATTCTGTTTGTTTTGAGATTGAGCGTAATTTTTTTAATTCTTGAACAAGATAGTGAAATGAACTCTCATAGTAGTTTTTCGGGTGCCAGGAACACATTGAAAGCACTTCCGTAATCGACACACCCATAACTAATGCCAACGACGCTGAGAGGGCGCCAAAATCGTGGGCACATGACAGTGTGGGATGTCAAGGCATTCAGCGAAGCACTTGCAGCAGGCCTGTCTGATGGGAAGGCATATCCACTGGGTCAGCTTTGCCCAGGGCACCCTAACGGTGGTGATAAGGGCTAGAGTCCCCGGGTGTATCGGAGCAAACAGATGCATTCTCATTTGGTGAGGTGCCCCACCCCCACTCCGTCGTGAAGATCTGGCACTACTGTCCGAAATTTTCCAATGTTTTGTAGCCTCGAGTTAGAAACAGAGCACCCGTAAAGCGCAATTAAGGAATTTCGTGTTCTTCCCCCCTTCACCATGTCACCAAGTGCTTTCAGCAGGATGGGTTTTATTAACTCTTGAGTCTTAGCGCTGAATTGTGGATTACACCACGTTTCACCACGTCACCCCTTTCCATCCACTTGTGAACCTCTTGATAGGGCGCACAGTTCACTCAGACGGGCTGCTGTGGCCATTCCCCAGCAGAAACACCGTTTCCTTGGTAAGGTACACTAGCAAAGCAACAAGTAAGAGGCTAATACGGAATTTGGGAGAGGCTTGCCAGCCCAAGCGGCAGATTTCATCAATCAAGGGACAATTGTGGTAAATAGCGTACCATGTTTAATTAATTAGATTTCATCTTGGTATCAGTACCTCAACCCGTGGGCATTGGTTCCCAAAATATTGCATGAGCCTCGAGACAATGGGGCTGGACACAACTTTATCTCTCATGTAAAAGGGGTGAGGACAAAGTTCACGATAGAAGGTACCCCCGACGACTCTCAGGGAGAGTCCTTCCTGGAAAAGATGGACGAGAAATTTGGCTAGTGCAGTGATCGGTGGGCCAGACGAACTCACACTCTCCAGTGCACAATTGGACCCACTTGTTTAATTAGGCCTCGTAGACCGTAATGAGAAATGGCCGGTGGCATTGAATAAAGCAGCTAGTCACCTCCTGAGAGAAACCAGAGTCTTCTAGTAATCTCACCACAGTCTACACCACATCTTCTGACTCGACACCTCAGGTTCTGACTGCGTCGAGACAGAAGATTTAGTGTTGGCTGCAGCATGAAGGGAGGGATCTTATAAAGTTCCAGACAGTCTGTGAACCTGCCGGCAAGAGTGGAGCTGCTATGTACTTTTCTGGTAACTGTCGACACTTTCGAAGCATTTGTGGAAGCAGCGTAAAAAGTGGAACAAGAACGCCAACGTCACCTGCCATGAGATGCCGAAGGCCTTTACGTCCACGTACACGGATATGAATTGGTCCAGCTGTCTGTTCCGCCATGTGGCGAACAAGTCCACAACCGTATGACCCCACTTCCTAGACCGCCACATATTGATGTCTCTCTGTGGCTGGAAGCTGGTAGTCCTGGGACAATTCATTGTCGATGATATTCAGCTTCCCGGTGAATGTACCTCGGAATCAAGATGTTGAATCTGAGTCACATTTCAAACAAAGTCGAGCCTTCATTATAGAGGGCTCTGGAACGTGTTCCACCACCCCTCCAAATGTAGGCTGTAGTTGTTGTGTTGCCCGACACGAGTGTCAATGCCGAGTTGCGAAGCCCATCGGAACACTCGCGGACTGCATTCCTTACTGTCAGAAGACACAAGTTGTTGATATGCAGGAGTTTCTCTTCCTCCGACTACTTTTCCACTGCAGGTGTTCTCCCCTAGATATGTTCCCCAGCCTTGCACATGCCTTTTCCTTGATGTGCTCTCTCATCCTTGCAGAGACGCCTCTGTGAAGATCGTGCAAGCTGGAGTTATGGCATGGACTGGTACTACTTTGTTGATATTGGGCACCTACAGCCACCATGCGAATTCTTCCCTTTGTTAGAGTGAAGGGGCATGACCTCTCCCCAAAAATCCCCGTGAGCCTAGTTGGTCATCCTGAGCCAGTGTACGCAGCATGCCTTCAACACCCACACTGGTACTACAGATGTCATGGAGTCGGCCAGTCTAATGACTTGACGCGGGTACCTCGCCATTACAGGCTCTGCTGCCATGAGGTCCACAAGGGCCTTCTGTACCAACTCCATTCTGCTGTCGGATGGTCTCAAAAGGAACTGAACTAGGCGGAACCGTTCCCAGGAAGGAAATGCTCTTGTTTGGGGTGAACTGGGACATTACGCTCTTTATGCCTAGGCCTAGGTGGAACAGGAGGTCTTGATGCTACTTGAGGGTAAGCTGGGTATCACATACGTAGCGGAGCATCCAGTCGTCCAATACGCATGTGTTTTGATGCGATGCTGGTGCAAAAAATCCTACCACAGGGCGGGGATGGAAGTATATGTTTAGCTGTGAACAATTCGAATGGGATAACCTTGAAGTGGTAGATTACCACATTCGAAAAAAACTAAAAAACTTGAACGCTGGCAGGTAGAGTGACACATGGAGGAACGCATCTTCGAAATTCAGTGACACCGTGAACTCGTCCTGGCGAAGCGACTCTTTCACCGAAGCCAGGGTTTCCATCTGGAAATACTCCTAAGGTTGAACTTGTTATGTAGGCGCAGGTCGAAGATCAGTCTCGTGCTTCCTCCCTCCATTGGTATTACCCGTGCCGAGCTGTAGAATCCCGGTGTACCTGGAGAGGACCTATGAATGGCATCTTTGGCTAGGAGAACGGCACTTCTTCCTCTACGTGAGGTTCTCTGTGAGTTAGTAGCCCTAGTTGAGCTTCGGTTGACAGATGAGGAGTCGAGGCGAACGGAGGACAGTAACCGTACCTCACAATAGATAAGACGAAGGTATCCTCGGTAACCCGTTACCACTTCTTGTCGTAGAGCCCCCCCCCACACCGGCCACTAAAGTAAGTAGGTTGGAAAGAGGATTTGTCACTTCTGACTTCCTTTCCCCTTTCTACGCGGGGAAGCTGGGTACCCTTCCGCCACATCCCTTTGATATAGTGCGAGCAGAGATATCCTTGTGCTGACACAAGACTGCTGCTGGGTCCCAAAAGGGCAGCGTTCCGTAAGGTAACTTTACACAGGGGCGTGTTGACACTTTTCAAACTCAAGACTTGAGGGCGTCAATGTTGAGAGTTTTGCACTAGTGTTTTGCTTTTTCTCCCTCCCACTCTTCCGTGTGCTTATGGCCAGGAGTTTTAATTCCAGTTGTGCGCTTACTTACGTTTGTGTACATATATTTTAGGATCTCACTTATTTATTTTCGTGTTCTTTGTGGAAGAGGCTAGCTTTTCTGGCACCACAATAGCCTTTTCCATGATATTCTTTACTGGAACAAATAATAATAATAATAATAATAATAATAATAATAATAATATTATACCAGTGGCAGAAAATTTCTCCACTCTGCAACGTGGTTTTCAAAAGCACAAGTTTTCGGCGTGGCGGGGGAAGGAAGACAACATCACCGTTGCAAGCACTTTTAACCACCAATATATTTTGGCTCCTAAGAGCTTCGTGCTTTGCAGCCTGTTATCTATAAACGACTAGTAATTATACTGAAGTGGGGCTAAAACTGAAAGGTGAAGTTTCCTTTTTTTTTGGGGGGGGGGGGGAGAGATAAGCTTAAAGTTGCAAGAATTTTGTAATGGGCCGGTGGCTGAAAGAAATACGCTGGACACACAATATGTTTCGTTTTTCTTACTAGTATGATTTTTCTTAAAACTCGTCTGGGCTGATGAAATATCTTCGGCAGGGAACATAACATTTCTGTGATGTAAATCATGCGTGGCAACACCTTTTGCTACAGGAATTGTTATTATTATATACTTTTAGGGTACTATTATTATTATCATAAGGTTCAATAAAAATTTTCAAGGAAAAACCATTAGCACAAACAGGCATGTCCAGCACGAGTCCCGCCCAAACAAAAAGTGACGAGCCGTGGAGGCGTTGCAAACGCTCACGCGTCGCCACCAGGAAGTAGCATGAAATTTAAGTTAGTTTGAACAGAAAATAACACCACATATTTTAACGAAACAGCAAATATAAAGATAGGCGTGTTTGGATACTTGCAGCAAGTGCAGGTCCTTGCTTACATAGTAGGACGCTGCTGTATAAATCATTTAAATTATCAAATTGACGTTAAAAATTCGTTGAAGATTTTTCAAAAACACTACATCTACATAATTCACATAAACTTAAAATATCAGCAGTCGTGACTAAAACTTACGGATATGCCACGAATGACACCCGTTTGTCCAGCTAATCCACCATCGTCGTGGGTTTCCCGTATCTTGACTTCTATGTCTGTCGTGTGCCATTCTTGCGAATTCACTTGTTCCATACCTACAACACAAACACCAGTTACTTTCAGAAGACACATTTTCCCTTAAACAATAACCTGTTGGGTTAAAGAATGCATTACCTTTAACACAATACAAACATTATGATCTTAGAAATACGCTAACAAGCAATATAATCTTAGCTTGCAGAGCTACATGATCGCTTACTCTACTGTTGACTAATTGCAAGAATTCTTTCTCTCGACATAACAAAATTGTCATTACTGTGTTGCGATTCCAATGCAGATGATGACCAAACTTGAAGTAGTTGAACCTTATTTATAGCATTTGATTAAATTTCACAAATTTGACATTACAAAAAGATGATTAAACTCTCTAGCATTATCCCACCAGACCATCGTTAATTCTCGTTGATCACGCTGACTTCAGTGCTTCTAGTCCAGTTTCACACGACTTGGAAGCCTTTAGCTTTTATAACCGCCCCATTGGACCGAAGGGTCGACTAATCAACTGAACCGAGTTAGTAACTCCAACCCTCAGTCCGGTTCACAATTATTAAAAAGTCGGGTTTACAAGTACTATCACAGCCAACAAAGCTTCGACTCGTTCGCCTACAAAACCGCTGGTATTTGGTGTTATCCAAAAGTCAACTTGTCACCCAACAATGATGACAGTTGCTCTCCTTCAGTCAGCTGTCAGCATTGGTGATAACCAAAGTCAGCAAACAAGTGACAATCACTTTCTCGCAACAAAGGAGTTGCATGAGGTGAACCAACATATATTACAACACAGGCTGGATTTCCACAGAATAATTAGAAGAACATGCCAGTCGTTGGCATAATAAGTACAGCGGAGCCCTGATTTTCTGAACAATTCTGAGTGCTTGGTTAATACAATTACTACTGAACATGGCACTTACTGGTGGTAAATCTAACTTTTTTTATTGCATTCAGAAATACAGTCATGCTCTTAGTCATACGTAGTATACCTGACTTTTCACAGCAGTGAAAATCGAGGTATACTACTTATAACTTAAGAGCATGGAATGACTTAAAGAAGTTAGATGAGCACCATCGCTCAGTGCTTTAAAACGTCGCCTGACTGTGTGTAAAGTCGCAGATAGGACCTGCTCACGATTCCTCTCGTCTTCTGGGATGCTTCACCGCATGAATTCTTTTACTTATACTACTTACTTATATTAAACGTACACTATCTTAACACTTTCTAATTTAGGAAATCAAGTTAGTTTACTTGCAACGAAGACACCTTTCACTTGCACGCTGCCACACTGCATTATTTTATTGCAATGTTCATAGCTGCATGCCGTCTTTTTCTTCTTGTACAAACCCCAACAAAACTACTGTGTTTAAGCACAATATTTTGGGTAAAGATTTCACTCCTTGCCCATCTTTCAACTGCTTATCAATTTATTTTTTTCCCTAATGATAGCACAATCCTCTCGCTTTTCGGAGCCAAGGCAACAACAGGTTGCTGACTGATTGACTGACAACAGCTAGTCAGTCACCGCTTCCTCTTTCCTGCATGTGCATTAAAAATACCACGCTCACCCTAGCTGATTTTGGGAAAAATTGGTCGCTTGCTACGGCTGGTCGCTGCTACACTGGACGATATTTTACCAGAATTTACGTGAACAAACGTTAATCACAACTGGAATGCTGCGTTTTATTTTATTACTATTAACACTCAAGGGACTATGCCCATAGTAATGCGGGCATGTGAATCTCACTTAAAGGACTACGCCCGTATTAATGCGGGCAGACTTTCAACTATCCTGAAAAATCAGCCCGTACCATTACGGGCTTCGTATTTTGTGCCTTTCGAAGCTATGACGCTTGAACTTGATTAGTGCTGCCAACTGGTGGCAACTTTTGACACTAAAACTATGAAATGATTAGATTCTAAATGCGGCCGAATCGAATTGCAAAAATGGCGCCATATTCTTCCAACAGCAACTTTTTTTTTTCAGAAAAAGGGGTATGATTGATTTTAATTTACATAATCTGCAAAATAGCCACGTACAATTGATTTAGTTTAATGGAAAGGTCGTATTACCATGGTTGATTTAAAAAAAAAGCTGCATTCGTTTTGCGTATTTTGTTTATTTTCGGTGAATTTTCCAAAATGGCCTCTTTTCGCCAGTCCCCAGCAGTTTTTTCCTGTTAGAATGACCAGTCCCTTAAGTGTTAAAGGACCAACACAGCTGTTTGTTTAACCAAGGAATCGGTTAATCAGTGTTCAGAAAAGTAGGAGGCCACTGTAGTTAAAAAATCATATAGTTGCAGCGATTTCACTTCAAAAACAAAACATGCCTCCATTTCGATCTAAAAATATGGGCAGAATTTCCTCTTTTTCCCTCCACCTCTTAACTGATACACCAACAATCACGTTAAAATTTTGAACCTTAGGTGACTATTTCAAAGAGAATTATTTTTATTTGTCAACTTCTTTATAATTTACATCTTAGGTCACTATTTCAAGACTATTATCTTTCTTTGTCAACTTCTTTTCAGTTTACTGCTGACAAACTAACCGAAATGAAACGGTAATCGGTAAACCGATACAAATTTCATTTCGTGGTTATCAACAGCCCTAATTTTCAATTAAGCGCACATTCCTTTTACATGAAAATTGTAAGATTTATTAAAGGGCCATTAAGGGAAAGTAAGTGTTCTAGTTAGATCTAGGAAAATAAGACGTTTAGTGAATTAGAATCAATTATCACTGGTAAAGAAACAGTAAACTATTACCAATTTTATCATTAAATGATTCTGTTTCAAAATTACTCAAACCTTGTCAGGAAGTAGTTTTGCTCTATACTACACAGAAATAAATTTTTAAAAAGGACAATCCATGGAGTAGGTTAAAACTTAGCACCCAATAATCGTTAACTTTTTTATATCCCATTCGGACCAAATTTTTTTGTCAAGACAAGTCTCTACCACACCTTTTTTGTTCACTTTTTTTTTGTTGTAATGATAAAGAAGTTTACCTGCTCCAGGCGTTTGCGGATTGTAAGGAGACGGAGCTCCCGGGGTCATTGGGCTGTATCCCGTGGGCGACGGAGCTGTATAACCCGTAGGAGACGGCGTTGCCTGATAACCTGCAGGACTAGGAGTGGCGACATATCCACTAGGACTAGGAGTGCCAGATCCTGCTTCTGATCGGCCTGTCACATAAAGAGAAAATTAAAACACAATCAGTTTCCCCAGCCCTAATGCACCTAGCCAAGCTACAGCTTTGAAATAAGATTTCAAAACAAAAAAAAAAAAAAGAAAATTATAAACAACAAAAGATGAAAACAATACAGATCGTAGAGAATTCCGATTTCGTTTCGCACTTGACTATTACATCTTAACAGCATACTGTGCACATACATGGCCACTGTGCTCAAAGGAGAGATGGGTGAAATAGTTAAGAAAGACTTGAAACAATTGGTTAGGATTGTATCTCTTTCACTGATATAAACTGAAGATTTAATATTACACAGGATTTTAACAGTCAAAAATTATGCTTATACTCAATAACAACAAATACTACACCGTATTTGCAAATTTTGAATAAGCTTCCGACTTAGATGTTAAACAAGTCATCCCAGGCAACAACCACAACGTCAGTCCACAAATTTTACATTCCAGTGATGTTTTCACTAGCACTGGTTTAATGTTAAGTCTGTGTACTGACGTAGTGGTTGTTGCCTGAAGATAGAAAGACTTGTTTAGCACAAGTCGGAAGCCTATCGTAAATTCGCAAATACGTGTAGTATTCGTTGTTATTGAGTGCAAGCGTAGTTTTTGACTGTTGAAGCGTACTGAACACTCGGTGTAAGATGGTTCGTTTAAACAGGATTTGAGGCTTGTAAGGCTATGCCGGTACCTATCCTGGTACAAAGTTACTTTCGGGAAAAGTAAAGAGACCAGCATTTTTCCACGGAATCGGCATTTTCTAAGTACATGCCTCATGTTGAGGTTCATTGCCCCTAGTGCCATTAAAACATTAAGGCAACAAAAAGCATATAATTCAGTGTTTTTTTTTTAACTATGTCCAGTCTAAATTCTAACCATGCCGATTAGGCCTAACTGGCATTTTTTTTTTCCTGCCGCATATGTTTATTATGAAACTGCTAATGTGAAGATATTCCCCTTTGAACTTTTTTTTATGGAAAAAGATTTGAATATTGACTTCATGTGATAGGTGTTTGAGTTTCACTAAAGCATCCCAAACCATTTTGAGTGAGAACCATTTAACATATAAACAAACAAATAATGGAGACAGTTTGTACTGCCCAAATTGGACAGAGCGCTGTATGTGTCCAAAATGAGATATAAAGTCCAACAAACTACTGTACCACTTGCTTGTGCACATTTATTACAGAGCATATGTTTCTATTTGTATCTTGTTGTTTTTGCCTTACGTGGCTTTATTTACACTAAGGGCGTACCGATCGCGCTTTTTTCTCTCTGCTGAACCGATACCGAGCCGTTCAGTCAAAATTGATTTATATACCAAACCAATAATCGATGCCGATCTTATTCAAAATTCACAAGAATACTTTAAATAATAAGTACTGTGTCGTTTAACTACTTTTCGATACCAAAATATTTTTCAGTCTGTTTCGTATCGAAAAAAAGAGGAAATTATCGAATTAACATTTTTTTCAACTGCTAAGGTTATCTCGGGAAGGAGAGGGACTATTTTGCTACGAAACATCTAGGATCTTTTATATGCCACATCGAAATGAGCACGAATGCAATTCCGGGGCTGTTCTCTTCCCAAATACATAGGAGGAGGGAGAGGCCAGGATTGAATCCTGGAACTTTACCTTAGGTGAAAGTCGTGCTACCTGTGGTCTACAATCACTGTTTATTCCGTCTCTTAAAATTTAACCTCATTTTAAATTTAAGATTTTTAAAACTGGATTATAACAGGATGCATCCAAAATGATGAGTCAAGCTTATATTTCAGGATACTTTCGCTTCGTGAATGCACCCAACTGTTGTCAATGCTTAAAGATTTTCCCTTCCCAGAGGCATTTAACCCCTTTTAGGCCTACGCCATTTTTTCAATTCTTAAGCGAGAAAACCTACGGCCGCAACATGGCTGCCATGAACAAGTTGCATGCCTCACGAATATTAATTTTAATAAAAACAACTGCTGTCTAGGAGTAAAATAATTTGCAGACTTAATAATTATATTCTAAATTATTGGGCAAAAATATAATGGGGACCATTGTCCTACGTTTTCATTATTAAAAAAAATCCTGAAATCTGACAACGTAACCAGCGCTAAAAAAAATTCAACTTACAGTAATCGGAATAACATCCACTGGATATTCTTCCGTCACAACGCCTGTTATTACTACCGAAATCAATATTTTATGATTTATTACTGCAAAAATAGTTTAAAGTTGCTATATTTCCTCGATGTTCACGAGCTTTGAAAGCTCACTCCCAATCTTCCGTAGACGCCATCGTTATCGGCTACCCACAAGCGAACGCGTTTCCTGCTAGTGCCAATGGATGCAACCTTGATTCGCTTCGCGTGACATCACTAGTGAACAGCCGAACGAACCAATCAGCGCTCGCGATAGATCGCGATGCCGAAGAGTTTGAAACAACACATTTCATTGGAGGAATACAGGCAGTGACGTTGAGAGTTGATGACGTCATTTTTCGCAGGTTAGAAAATTGGGATTCCCCTCTCTCGATCACACCAAGATGGCGGCGCTGTGTTGCGTTGTTCCGGAGATACAATCGTTTGAACCAGGGCTATTTTCAGCAAACAAAACACAATTTCATATCCATTTGGTGACGATGCCAACAGTATAACATCAATTTAAGGTAATAAAGATGATACTGAATTAAATTAACTGAAATAAACCAAAAATATACATTCCAAAATACCTAATTCAATCGGAGTTACGCCACCGATGAGCGCAATAGGGTGCAGAACTTGAGCGAATGATATATCGTCGTTTCTGCCGTTTTCCCACGCCGATATATCATCGCTTAGGCCTAAAAGGGTTAAACGTAGAGTTAATTCTATATCCATTAAGATTTTTCCTTCCCGGATATATACCAACATTTTCTCGTTTAAAGATTGTTGCATCTTGGATGTATGTGAAACAATGAGTGATGTACGCACGCCGGGAGAGTTTTGCTTTCCGGATGGATTTTGGGCACTCGGGCCAGAATCCTCCGCATGCTCATTTACACAATATGGTGACTGACTATGGCCTAAAACTCTATTCAAAAGCACAAGCAATCGTTGTGTCATCCACTAACAGGAATTAAAGCATCACAAATGATGAATCTGGACCTAAAACTAATAAGTGAAAACTAATTGCAGTTAGGTAAGTAGTTAGCTTAAGTAGTTCGATTTTAAAGGCACTGTTATTCAAAGCCAAGACCTACTACTAGACAAGGTAAAAAAAAAAATTGGCAATCGGTAGGTTTTTGTTTAACGAACATATTTTTGCCCATCAGCTGTAAATCGGTTCGGTACACCCTTATTAAACAGCAATACTTACTCTGATAGCCAGTGGGAGAAGGTGTTGCCTGGTATGGTGAGTAAGTGTGATCTGATGTATACATTCCAGCAGTACTGCCGGGCGTCTGAGGTGTGTAGGGGCCCTGCGGCGTTTCCGGTTGATAACCAGGTGTAGCAGGGTTATACCCTGGCGAGGGAGACGGTTCATCAAACTGGAAGTCTTCAAACTCGTTCGTTCTGCAATTTACGTCCCACAGTGTTACAAGCACGAATACTAACTTTTCTTTTACTATACTAGTCATAGATGATCGCCATTCCAATGCAATGAACACATAAATTATTTAAAAAAAACGCTTGATGTTACATTCTCCAACCCGAATTGGTGAATCTATTTTTAACCCAAGAATACCAACCCCATTAAAACATGGCATTATCGTCGGCATTAATACAAAAATTCATGACACAGTTAAATCCTTGCTTCTATCACATCAACGTACACAATGTTAGCCGCACCCAGCACCTCAAGTGCCATGCTTGCACAGATACGTAGCCGTTTTTATTGTTCCAGTATACCGTCAGTGGCAACAGTCTAAGGAGGCAAGGTGGGTAAATGGGTAGGTAGGTACTCTAAGGATAAGATCTGATTTATCAATTCAGGAGGGGAATGGTAATCAACTGTTCTTATTCCAGAATACCGCCCACAATTAAAAATGTGCCTGGTCGGAACGGCGTCGACAAACTGGATTTGGTGGGCAGTTGCTGTCGTCGCTTCGTAGGTTAGTTGGCGGATTCCTTGTGGTGACTGCCTTGCATCTTCTGGTGTACGAAGAGTATCTGAGGGAAGGAAAAGCAGCTGTTTGGAAGGATATGTCTCGGAGGCAGTATGAAATGAAGGCGGTTTTACACTTCCATGAGACATTCTAAAGGATTTCTTCTAATGGAACTTGATTGCAGGTTGCGCAAGAGGCAGATAGAGTTCGAATCTCATGGGCGATGTTCTTGACATTAACAGAGGTGTAAGATTCATCGTGTTCTCACAGGTAAATCCAATGACAGAGGATCCCGGAAGCGATCATATCTGGTGTAGCAACATAGCAAAGGATGGAGTGTAGACTTCTCCCCAGTGCTTCACATAATTTCGTATCGTTAATTGACATTTTCGCCCTTTTGATTGATCATTTTGCCCAGAAACATGCCCACTGGCAAGGGGAAAGGGGAATGATCGGGGGGGGGGGGGGTTAAGCCCCTGCCCTCATAGCAAAGTGCCCTTTAAAAAAAAAAAGGCCGACATTTGCTGGAGTAGTGATGGAAAAAAAAGACAAAAAAAGGGACCAAAACGACTAGGAAATGTTGCAAAGAGAGACAGAACAGGTAAAAATGGGTAAAAAAAACCCCTGCCTGACAAATTATTATTTTTTAATGGTTTAATTAATTACTAGTACTTCTGCGATTAGCAGCTCTTGCTTGCCTAATGCCTTTAAGAAGAAGGTTTAATTCCGAATTTTTTTTCCCTGAACCTTTTCACCGATAGAATTTCTGTCCAGTGCCCTTGTCCAGAATTTCGTCCCCCCTCATTTACCAAATGTTTTTTATCGCAAATGAAGTGCGTTATATTGCAGACAACTCCAACCAAATTTTATTGGAATCTAATCATGCAATGCCTGTAACTATAGAACAGACAGACAAATGGAACAAAGTAAGTCAAGCTGGACTTAAAATGGAACCTCATTCGCTTCGCTCCAAAGGTCGAAATATTCGGATGCACAGGGGCAAATTGCACTCCCAAAATCGCACTTTGCACTCCAGAATCAACTCTTGGGGTGCAACATAGCACGCCGAAGTTGAATTTTTCATAACTTTTGAACCGCACAAGCTACAGACTTGCAGTTTGTGGCATTTTAAACAGCTTGGAGTTAGAATTCTAGTGACACCATTCCTTCCAAAGAAGTTAAACTCCAATTTTTACTACATTTGGGTAAACTATGGGTATAGGTTTTCAGTTGAATAGTTAAGCTAGTTTTAAGGAAAGTGCTGGAAAATGGCACATACTATTGTGATGCTGAATGTTAGAATTTTCAGTGGCTATAAAACAGGAGACCATGGTGTTGGTTTAGATTTGGGTTTTGCATTCCAAAGACGTTTTTGCACTCCAGTAACATATTTTGGAGTGCAAATTTGCACCCGGATTAAAATTTGGAAATTCGACCCCTGCCATTCACTAGGTCAATTATTTGCATGATTACTTGTCCACTGTAGCTGTATTATATTTTTGAACTGCCAACAAATTTCACTCACTTTTATCACTAAACAGAAAATGATTTTTCAATCTCATTTCCATCCCCACCACAGTTAACCATTTTATTAAGCAAAACAAACAAGCTAATTCATCCAGTAGTTAAAAGTGATCACCATTGTACGCATTGTCACCTGCAGATTCAGAATTAAACTTTTTTATTTTCCTGCTTAAAAAGCCTATGGCCGAAACATGGCTGCCATAAATAAATTGCATGCCTCACAAAAATAAAAAATAAATTGTAATAAAAAAACTAAGCGTTCTAGGAGTATAAAAATTTCCAGATGTAAGCTTAATAATTATATTGTAAATTAGGGCTGATTGATACAGATATTGGTATCGGATCGGAGAGTTCAAACTTCTGCTGATACCTTGGACAGAGATACCTCGCACAAAATATTTGATTTAAAATCGCATGAACTTCATGAGCAAGTGGCGTCAAAATTTAAATCTAGAGTACCACAATTTGCCACTTAGTTATACTGCATGTAGTTTATGGTAGAGTATCCAAATATAATCCTGATTGCTAATTTTTTTTAGTTGTCAATGCTAATTCATTGAACAGACTCGAGCTTCGGTGTTGCATCCCCATGGTATCAGCACCACTATCGGATTTCCGATACTGTTGGTATCGGAAACGGTATCGATATCGGAATCGCAAGTGGGTATCGGGCAGCCCTATTGTAAATTATTGAGAAGAAATATAATTGGAACCATCGTCCTACGTTTTCATTATTTTAAAATATTCTACGTAAAAGCGCTAAAGAAAACTTCAACTTGCCGTACTTGAAAAACCTTGGAATAATAACATCCACTGGATATTCTTCCGTCACAGCATCTGTTAATACTTCCCAAATCGTTTTTTCTTTTATGTCTTAATACCGTGCAAGTATTTTGAAGTTGCTTCATTTCCTCAATATTCACAGTCGTTGAAAGTGCATTCCCATTCTTCGTAGGCCGCTATCGTGACCGACTACCCACAAGTGGCGCGATCCTGCTAGCCTCATTGGATGTGACCTTGACTCGCTTCGCGTGGCTTCACTT
The DNA here is from genome assembly GCA_023313725.1 of Lithobius niger. Lineage (NCBI taxonomy): Eukaryota > Metazoa > Arthropoda > Chilopoda > Lithobiomorpha > Lithobiidae > Lithobius > Lithobius niger. The sequence goes on from JAHWFP010070893.1 coordinate 29,452, forward strand.
GTGACAGGTCCCCTTCGTGAGGAAATGTCATATGCCTCCAACGAACCAATCAGCGCTCGCGATACTGAAGAGTTTGAACAACGGTTGTTGAAACGGCACATTTTATTCGACAAATACAGGCAGTGACATAGTAGTTGATGAGGTCATTTTCTGCAGGCAAGCAAACAGGAAATCCCAGCTTTCGAACGCAACTAAGATGGCGGCTGTGTTTTGAGTTGTTCCGGATTTACGATCGCTTGAATCAAGGGCTATTTTCAGCATACAAAAGCAATTTCACGTCAATTTTGGCGACGATGCCAACAAAAACATCAATTAAGGTGTAATAAAAAGATTATATTACCGTAAATCGCCTAATAAACGCCCTGGCTTTGCTAACGCCCACTCCCAAAAAATGCCTTAAGGTCAGAAATCATCTAGTAGCTTTATTAACGCCCCCCCCCCTCCAGAGGTTTTGTTTTTCAGGCGAATGGAGAAAATGACAAAGCTTCAAACGTTTAAAGAAAGCAACGTATTAACCCTTTAAATCTTGGTTGTTCCGCAGCAAAATTAACGAAAAGATTCATAAATTTTACGAAATCAACATTTAATTCAACACGATTCTTCACGGGAGCATTTGTAATCGCGTAAAAGTCGGCAATATTAGGCCTATGTGATCGATCATTGATGTGCGTAATATGGATTCAGTCTAGTGAAGACGCTATACCTTTTCTCATTTATTCTCAAATTTAGTTTATTAGATCGTCCTCCTTCCAATATCTAACATAATTCAAAGTTAAAACTAATTTTTAACCATCACAAAACCTTTAAAACAGACACGCGATTCACGACCGGAGACACCAACCGAAGTAACGTCATAACGGACGCGGTAGACCGGATGTTTCAAGCGCTTACGCTGTCTTGACGCGTCCACCACTGGGGCTCCACGGGTCCAGACCTGCGCGTCTATTTCTGCCGGAACTTCCGTCTTGGACGACAATATATAACTCTATGGTGATAAATGTCAACACACGCGATTTCCAATGGTGAATCACGTTGTCTGTTTTGGAGGTTTGTGCGTTTGAAGGTTAAAAATTAGTTTTAACTTTGAATTATGTTAGATATTGGACGGAGGACGATCTAATAAACTAAATTTGAGAATAAATGGGAAAAAGGTAAGGCGTTTTCACTAGACGCAATCCATATTAGCCACATCAATGATCGATCGCGTAGGCCTAATATTGCGGACTTTTCCGTGATTACAAATGCTCCCGTGGATTCCGTGTTGGATTAAAAGTTGATTTTGTTAAATTTATGAATATTTTCGTTAATTTTGCTGCAGAACAACCAAGAGTTAAAGGGATAAAACGTTGATTTCGGTAAACTTTTAATCAATTTTCCGATTCACTAAAAAAAAAAGATTGTGTAAAATATGTTAAGGTCAGAAATTTTGTTTTAGCCTTGTTAACGCCCACTCCACTTTTTTATCGAATTAATTTTAGCCGCCCATGGGCGTTTAATAGGCGATTTACGGTAATAAAATTAGCCGAAAATACACGTTGCAAAATACCTAATTCAATCGTAATTACAGCTCCGATGTAGGCAATTGGATTTTTTTTTTAAAACGGGGTTTAGAACTGAGCGGACGACTTATCGTTCGTCAGGAATTTTAGGAGCTGTTTTGAGACGACGATGTATCATCACCTAGGACTGAAAGGGTTAGGGCACTGTTGTAATAGGTATGGTTATAATAAGGTTGTATTGTAGAACATTTTAGTTAACAGAAAATTTTACCTGGCAGGTGTGTTTGCATTAGATGGGTCCCATGCACCCGTCTGTCCAGGTGTTCTACTTCCATCGTGAAGAGGTGTTTGACCACCATAATGCGGCGTTCTTCCACCAGCTGAAAAAAAAGTAAGTCAACACTCACTTAGGATTTACTTATAAACAAAGAGCTTATCAGCTCTGAAACAAAATAAATTTAAAATTACTGAATTAACAAGGTAACTAATTTCATTTTAACTGTTGCAGTTCTATATTACGGAATTTTAATTCTTTCATGGCATAGCATCGTTCCGGCAAAACCTAGAACTTGTCAAAATACGTATATCTTTTCGGTGTCTTTTTTCCTTCTTATGCTTTTTACTACTGGTTTGAAGAAATTCTTTCGTGTCGCAGGCATTCAGATTATGGTCGGTCATTATTTAATACATTTATTTTTGGCGCACCGATTGCTGCTGGTGAGACGTACGCACTGCTCTAAAATTTTAGGGGCCGTACGACAATGTGTCCACAACCATTTACAGAGAATGGATTTTCGTCGGATTGTAGACGGCAAGGAGTAGGGGCGGTTGAAAAGATATATGAACTGGGTGGCGGACCTGGGCACTGGCTGGAAGGGTGTTGGGGGGGGGGGGGGGAGGGGGGTGAAGATAAAATATTTTAAAATTATATTTCATTGGAAAATTTCTGTTGAATTATCAAACAGACTAATTTTAATAACTTAAAACGTGTCGTGTATTCGAACATTTTCGTCTAGCTATCAGATAAATGAGGTCATAAACTGTATAAAAATGTGAATATTTAGCGTTCTTAAATTTAAAAGTAGTGTTCGCAAGGATATCCTTGCACTTTACGTCAGAGAAATTCCCGTTTTTTATAGATTTGGGGGGGGGGGGGGGGGGGGGGGGGG
>JAHWFP010070893.1:38909-50153 GCA_023313725.1 Lithobius niger
AGCCGAAACTTTGCCGAATAGGAGGTGGGTCGAGCCGAAACTTTGTCGAATAGGAGGTGGGTCGAGCCGAAACTTTGTCCAAAAGGAGGTGGGTCGAGCCGAAACTTTGTCCAAAATGAGGTGGGACGAGCCGAAACTTTGTCCAAAATGAGGTGGGACGAGCCAAAACTTTGTCCAAATGGTGTTTGGTCGAGCCGAAACTTTGTCCAAATGGTGTTTTGGTCGAGTCGAAACTTTGTCCAAAAGGAGGCGGGTCGAGCCAAAACTTTGTCCAAAAGAAGGTGGAACGAGCCGAAACTTTGTCCAAAAGGAGGTGGGTCGAGCCAAAACTTTACCCAAAAGGAGGTGGGTCGAGCCAAAACTTTATCCAAAAGGAGGTGGGTCGAGCCAAAACTTTGTCCAAAAGATGGTGGGTCTAGCTGGAACTTTGTCCAAATGGTGTTGGGCCGAGCCGAAACTTTGTCCAAATAGTGTTTAGTCGAGCCGAAACTTTTCCAAAAGGAGGCGGTCGAGCCAAACCTTTGTCCAAAAGGAAGTGGGTCGTGCCAAAACTTTGTCCAAAAGGAGGTGGGCCGAGCCAAAACTTTGTCCAAAAGGAGGTGGGTCGAGCCGAAACTTTGTCCACAAGGATGTGGGCCGATCCAAAACTTTGTCAAAAATAAAGTGAGCCGAGCCGAAACTTTGCCCAAAAGGAGGTGGGCCGAGCCGAAACTTTGCCCAAAAGTAAGTGGGCCGAGACGAAACTTTGTCCAAATAGTCCTGTCCCTGCCCTATACCCCCGTAGGGATTTTTGAGTGGACGGATGAAACCTGTAACAGTGGTCAGGCTCATTATAGTAGATTTAAAAAAAAGGAGGTAGACATCTGAGAAACTTCATCCTAATTTTCCAGCCGCCATTTTCCGATATGGCCGGTTTTTTGATGAAATTCAACATACCATTATGCCGTCAACTGTATTATCGGATTCCAAAAGAGTTGAATCGGCTTCTGGATGATTAAAACACGTAACTTGTAATTAAGCCATCTTTACAATGCTACTAAACGTATGTAAATATGTCAGCCGGAAGTGATTTAGAAAAATAAGGTGTACGCAAATCAATACAAAAACGTACAGTGCTACTTAGACCATAACAATTGTTTTTTATATTTATTCTAAAAAAATCTAAAAACACTTACAGAGGTTAGCACTAAGTGCTCTTCAAAACAATTAAACGATATGGAAAGAATAGCTCAACACCTTTCAGAAAATCCTTAGTATGTCCATTTCAGGCTATTAGAGGGGTCGCAAGAGCACTTTGTATTCGAAAATCAGCATATGCTTTCATCGCTATGCCCTACCTCTTCATCCTTTAAATGGGCGTAGGATGGTCCCAACCCAAGTTAAACGATTTCGGTTAGGGTTGATGGAAAGAATAGATCCACACCTTTCAGAAAATCCTAAGCATGTCCATTTCGGGCTATTAGAGGGTTCGCAAGAGCACTTTGAATTCGAAAATCACCTTGCGCTTTTCCACTACGGCATTACATTTCACCTTTACATGGGCGTAGAGCGGTACCTATCTAAGTTACATGATTTAGGTTATGATTGATGGAAAAAATAGATCCTCAGCTTTCTGAAGATCTTAAGCAAGTATATTTTTAGCTATTAGAGGGCTCCCAACAGCACTTCGAATTCGAAAATCACCATACGCCTTCGCCGCTATGCCATTACCTCTTCACCTTCCTTCAGTTCCTTTTTAACTTAAACAATTTCGGTTACGATTAATGGATAGAATCGATCCCCAACTTTCCGAAAATCCTAAGCATGTTCAATTAGGGCTATTAGAGGCTCACAAGAGTTCTATGAAAACGAAAATCACTATAACTACCTATTGAAAAAAGAATCGTTTGCCCGAATTAAGGGTGATATACTTTAAATACGATTTTGGGGTTCAAAGGTTGCTTTCACGTAAAGATATAGAAGTCCAGAATTGTGTCCAGAATAATGAACTGAACGTTTTTGCGTCACATTATGCTTTTGATTTGTTGACAGTTGTAAGGATGTGCTCTGCCACGGCACGCCACTCGAGCACCTCCTCACAGGGCGTAACTTGAAGCCTGCGCACTGAGGCTAGACAGCGCGCGCAGTTCAGATGGAGAAGCCATGTTGGTAAGCATGTTGGCAGCATGTAGTAACAGGTGCACGAAGGTTCGGCTAAGAGTAATGAGTATGTGCAAAGAGTAAAAGGACTAGAAAACCCCAACTGTGCGCTTTGTGTTAGACCATAGAACACATTCTCACAGTTATATGGCGCCCAACTTCAGCAACAACCCGACGATGGTGAGCCGAGACGAACTTTAGTGATCAACGAAAAAATGGCGAGGTAGCCTACAGACCTCGTGGGTAACTTACAGCAGCAAAGAAAGACAATTTCGGTAAGATCGTTCTGATTAGAAGCAGCTAGTGCTGAAATGTACCGCAAGCTCAGAAGATCAAAAAACGAAATGTTGATTGCAAAATTGAAATGTTCACAACAAATTTGAAGCGTATTGACTTGAAAACTAAGAATTCAAAATTAACCAATGATTGACTACCTTTTCCTGGCATCGACGCACGCCGAGGCCAACACGATGTCAAGAGTAAGAATTTATGTTCTTTAAAAACAAAAACAGAAGCACTGCATTTTGTACGATCCTTTAACAATGAACTCTCAAATTGAAAATAGCCGTAAGGTGCAAAAACGCACAACGCAATTTTAAAATGCATTTTGTTACTAGCAATGGCCAACCAAAGCAAAATTTTCGTGCCATCCAAACAATGCTGGGTTCGTACGCAACACGCCTAGCATGCCAGCCGTAAGCAAACAAAATTTTTTTTTCCTGCTAAGTAAACCTTAATGTAGCGTAACGTAGTGCAAGATTCACGATCGCAGCGTAAATTACGAACTGTGTAGAACAAATCAAATCGTAAAAACAACGATGGGCTATCACGGCTATCGAGTGTTATTTCCTGGATCAGGAGGTGTACCTTGTCCTGATCCAAGAAGCAAGTTTTCGCGCCCATGCATTGTGAATGAATGAACGCTAGCTCCAAACAAAGCAAGCCTCGCACGCAGCTCTCGCCACACATTTGCAGTGGCCAGTGCCAATTTAAAATTAGAAATTGCCCTTTCGAAGCATTAATTAAATGGAATTCTTATGTGAATTAAACAACTAAGCACCATTCAAGAACGAATTAAAGCGAAAACTGAATTTCAAAGCAAAATTTTTATTTTCAAAACGAACTTTGTTAGCGACGCATTCTGCCCGGTATAATGGTGCACCCCGTAGATATCGGAAACGTAACGAAGGCAAAAATCGTAACGGGAACGATCGCGGATGGCCCAAAGCATTTTTCACAAACCAATTTTTAATTTTAAGATGGGTGACAACGAGGATTCGCCAATCAAACGATTTTGGGGAAAATTCCTGATGTAAATAATGTAAATATTAGTGGCGAAAACGGCAATTCCGCCGTGAGTAACGCTAACAATCACGATGCTGTCCTTAACGAAAGTGACGTCACTGGTGCAGGCGCTAGCCACGAAGCGACGCACGATGGCGCTCCAAACGCTGCGGATACGCAAAATCCTAGCAACTTGGAAATTTATGCCAATGGTAATGACGCCATCCCGATTTTAGACACGATGAAAGCTTGGTGCAAAATAAATAATGATGAATTAGCAACATCAGTATCTAAGCTAATGCTAAAGCATATGGAGCAGTCCAGTAATAATATGCAGGCAATGCTAAGCAGTCATTTAGTGGGAATCCAAAAGCAAACTTTGGAGTCTAATCAAAAAATGCAAGCAATACAAACAGAACAAGATGCAACTAAAGCTTCAATGTCATTAATCGAGGAACAATTAAAATCCTTGCATGAAAATTATGCCAAATTGCAAAACCAAGCAAGCAACAATGCAAATAAAACCCCTAATGTAAACGAAAACTCGTTAGGTGCTAAACCAAAAGCAGCCAGTTTCCAGAGTAACGCTGGAAGTACAGTCGTTCACCCCGACCAGCAGAAAGTTACCAAGGTAATAGCTTCCAAGCAGAGATCGTGCTCGTTAGAAGGGAAAAGACAGGCGCAACCCCACGATTGTTTCCTGACGGACAACTCGCGCAATTTTCAAGCCTCATCAGGCGAAGATAACCAAGATCAAGGTAAGAAAAGCAAAAAGTCAGAAACGGATTTAAGCAAAGGACTTGTTCAAGCTCTCGCTACAATGCACTTGAAAAAACCAATCTTAGAAGATGCAGGAAATCTTAAGCAATGGTTTCTTGACATGCAGCTCTACATCGAAGAAATGAACATTGACAATACTCACCTTTCCAACTTAATGAGAGCAACGCTTAGAGGGAAGTACGGGAAATGGTGGACAGCTCAGCTGGAATCAGACCAAACCTGGCAAGACGTCAAAGCGGGACTAAAGGCAACCTTCCTAACCCCAAAAACTGATCATGACCGCGAATTAAAAATTCATGCAATGAGGCAAGAAAAAGGAGAAACTCCTACACAATTCGTCTGGCGAATGATAGGAAAAATTAAAGCTCTCCAGAAGAAAAAAGACGAAGAAGAAATTGTGTACTTGATAGTGGAAAGACTACAACACCAGCCACATCTTCTGCTGTCGTCGAAATGGCCAAAGACATTGAAGCAGCTCATCAAGGAGGTTACTGACATTCCAGCATACATCGCACATGTAGAAAGAAAGCCAGAAACGCAACAGTCAGCCAATTCAGCAGGACAACAATGTCTAGGGAAGCAAGGGAATGCTAACAACAGCTACAATGGAAGCAGAGATGGACGAAAACCCACCGCGGTCCCATCGAAGCATCAGCAATCCAGACCAGCTAATCCACAGCAGGATGAAGCAAGTAAAGAGCGTCAGAAGACCCAAGGGTCGGACAGGCAGACTACCGAAGAGCAACCAGAGGCTGCGCCAGGAACAGACCAACAACAAAGACAGGAAGACTTTCAACAGCGCCCGGCTCGGAGCACCGAGGGAAGGGACTGGAAAAAGGGTGTCAATTGTTGGAACTGTGGCCAGTTGGGACACTTCAAGTCAGGCTGCAAAAACCCACCCAAGGAACAGCGGAACAGCTTCCTCTCGACAACAGGAGCTACGGCGCTATACACAGTCCCAGTGCGGATGAGCAAATGGAACAAACTGGCGACACTGGACAGTGGATCCGGAGGCTCGCATATGAGTAGGGCATGGTTCGACACAGCGTACCCAAACCAAGAACTTAAAAGCTACAAGGGCGAAGACTTTAACCTAGCAGACGGGTCATCAATAAGACCAATTGGCATCGCCTACCTCCCATTCCAGCTCGAAGGAGAACATTTAAGGATGAAGTTCACCATTTTCGACGAACTCGCCGACGACGTCATCCTAGGGATAGACTTCATGAAAAAGTTCCAACTGGTCACCGACTCCGCTAATGAAGAAGCATTCATGAAGAAGTTCCCATACAAGATTTTCTCTCTCTCAGGCAAGGGAACCGACCCAAAAAGGAAAAGGAAAAACAGCATCTGGAGGATGGCAGCAGAGCCCCTCCAACCGATTGAAAACTCCTTCAACCAAATGAACGAGGAGCAATTCCAAGAACTAGAGGAACTCGTACAAGCCTACCAAGCTGTATTCCCAGGAAAGCCAGGGTTAACATCAGTCAGGCAACACAAGATCGAGTTTAAAGGAGAACCCTGTCCAAAAATAGCCAAGAGCTATCCCCTATCAAAGAAACAACGTGAAGAAGTCGACAGAATGGTCAACGAGTTGCTCGCAGCTGACAAGATCGAGGAGACAGAATCTGAGTGGGGATCACCCATTTTCCTTAAGCAAAAAAAGAACGGCGGTGGATGGAGAGCCATCGTCAATTACATTGAACTCAACTCTCAGACAAAGGGTGACTCTTTCCTTCCACCCAGACAGGAAGAGATTTTCCATTTCCTGGCAGGGAAAAAGTACGTTTCAGTCATGGACGGAGAGTCGGGATTTCACCAGATCCCACTCCACCCCGACTCACGTGACTGCACCACATTCGTTTCACCAGGGCGAGGCACGTACAGGTGGAAGGTCATACCATTCGGCTTAAAGACAGCGACAGCCGAATTTCAAAGAACAATGAGCATCGTTCTCAACGGTCTCATCGGAACCGACTGCGTCGTATTTGTCGACGACATAGTCATTGCTACGGAAACGTGGGATGAGCATGTCCAAGCCATAAAACGAGTGTTCCAGCGACTCATGAAGCACGGGTTCACTCTTCGTAGAAAGAAATGCCACTTCTGCTTACCTGTGATGAAGATTCTGGGCCACGACGTGTCTGCAGATGGCATCAAGGTGACAGACTCAACCGTATCATCACTGAGGGACTACCCCATTCCCAACACAAGGCGGAGGCTTGAACAATTTCTCGGACTGACCAACTACTTCCGGAGGTTCATAAGAGAGTATGCAGAGACCACAAAAGTCTTCTACAGCCTTCTCAAGAAGGACACCCCGTACAAGTGGACCGAAGTGCACACTAGAGCATTCGAAGAGATCAAGGCAAAGCTCCTCGATTCACAATTCCTACAACTGCCAGACTTCGACCACCCCTTTCAAATTGAAACGGACGCAAGCGACGAGGGAATAGGTGGCATGATCTCCCAAGTAATTGACAAGCAGGTGAAAACCATCGAGTTCTTCAGCAGAACGTTGAAGGACCGGGAGACTAGATACACAACCTTTGAAAAGGAGGCGCTAGCCGCTGTCGAAGCAGTCGAGCGATGGCGACATTACATTGATGGTAACCATTTCACCCTCGTAACCGACAATGATGCACTCAAATGGGTCTTGTCGAATAAGAAAAATACAGGCAGAACCGGTCGGTGGGCTGTCAAGATCCAAGCCTACGATTTCAACGTGGTTCACAGAGCCGGCAAACTAAACGTAGTGGCAGACGCACTATCACGCAATCCTCCACTATTGCTACTCATCCGTAACCAAGAAAGAACGCCAATTACCGACAAGCTCCAGGTGAGGCAAGCCCAAGAGGATGATCAATTCGCAAACAGAGTCTGGAAGGTGCATTCAGATCTGTCCGAAGCAAGGAAGACACAAACCCTCGGCTTCATCAGAAAGGCCACCGAGGATTTCATCTTCGACGAAGGGACCCTATTCTATATGGATCCAGCAGCACCTGAACGGAACAGCCAACGATCAAGGTGGCGCATCTATGTACCAGAAACCATGCGACACCAAATCCTTCACGACTGCCACGATCACCGCCAAGCAGGTCACTTGGGTGTGACTAAGACACTGGCAAGACTGAGGCAAGTAGGCTACTGGCCACGTATCTTCAAGGACGTCAAGAACTATGTTCGTTCCTGCGCCATCTGTCAAGTGGTGAAGTGTGCTCAAACCAAAGCACCTGGCTAGATGCAACCAGTTATTCCTGACCACCCTAACCACATTATGGGTATCGATTTTGTGGGACCCCTACCCACGACGGCATTTAACAACAAATATGTTTTATCTGTAGTGGACTACTTCACTAAATGGATATGGTTGATACCAACAAGGAATGCCACGGCAAGAGCAGCAGCGACAAAGTTCACCCAGCATGTTCTTTGCGACGTCGGAGGTCCAGAATACTTAATCTCGGACAATGGAGCATCTTTCACCGGTAAAGAGTTCACATCAATGCTTCAGGAAAACGGCATCAAGCACTCCAAAACGACGCCGTACCATCCGCAAAGTAACGCAACTGAGAGAATTAACCGAACTTTCAAAGCATGCATCAGAGCACTCGCATCAGAACGGCAAGGCGGATGGGGTCCATTGCTACCGTGCCTTCAATGGGCAATCAGGACCACTCCGCACGTCTCAACAGGTGAAACGCCTTACTACCTAATGAAGACCACAGACCCAAGAACAAGACTACAGGCACTCCTGTTACCACCTATGCAAACAGGAATGACTATCAAAGAGTATGCCGAAGTCCATAAAGCCGAAATGGACAAAGCATATGACCTAGCACGAGCGCACCTATCAGAGGCAGCAAGGTCAACAAAGACTTATTACGACAAGAGACACCAGCCTGTCGAGTATAAGCAGAATCAACTTGTCAAAGTAAAGAATCACGTTAAATCGGATGCGACCAAGAACTTTTCCAAAAAACTCGCACCGATCTACAAAGGACCCTACAGAGTCATAAGAAAGGCATCGGACGTCAAGTACATACTCAGGTCAACGTTAGACTACTTAGACGTGAAAACGTACAACATCTCTGAGATGCAGCCATTCTTTGACCCAGAAACTATGGACCGCTGGGGAAACTTGGACCAACCAGGCACCATCTATCACCCACCAGAAGGTAACCAGCAGAAGGGTTCAGAAAACGACAAAGATTCGGAGGCCGAAGACACCTCAGCGGAAGACGACGAAAGCGACGATGACGCCACCAGAGCTGTCACACCAAGCGATAACTCAGATGGTGAAGAAGCGCGAGGCCACGACCAAGACGACATGGGAGAAGACGAAGCCAGCAATTCGGAAGGCGACGACGACGAGGAACCAGAAGGAGCAGCGGTCAGCAAAGCAAGGCCGAATAGAACCATTCGCCCACCTGCCCGGTTCAGAATCGACGTCATCCAGAAAAAAGCCCTCCCGGGAAGACCAAGCTTTCCCTTCAACCTTCACGTCAAAGCCAGAGTCCCACCATCCAAGATTCCGCCAAAAGGCAAAGTAAGGGAATTGCAACCAGACTTTGAAGGCCCGTTCAGCATCCTGGAAGAGAATCTAAAGGGAACGTACACTCTGCAGCATGTCCGCAAGTCAGAGGACGTGCGAAAAGTCAATGAAGAGATGATCGCCACTCTTGACGCAACATGGTGTATTGGCATGAGGAACGAACCACCACGCTGGCCGCAAGACAAGCACCTCTTCGACAGCGAGTACCCCAGCCTGTCTTCAGATGACGAGGAAGAACAGCTGTCATCGGTGAAAGACGTCATTTCCCAGCACCCGATAGCAGGACTGTCCACCCTAGAGTGGACGGGAATGCGCCACTAAATTGATAAAGCCAGGAAGGAGGCGAGCAGGAGGAGCTCCCAGCAAGGGTGACTGAAGCGATTCAGCGCAACTAAGCGATGTAAGATGTCGAAATGAAGACAGAATCACGAACCAGAGCTGATGTCCAGCGAAACCCGCAACAACGAGGAAAACTGAACAAATTGGAAACTGTGCCAAACCAAAGTGCTCAGGGATGGAACACAAGCCGAAACCACGGCCAATTAAGTCGATCCACTCCCTGAAAACAGCACAATTTCCGCAAAGAAAGTCAGTCAACAAAGTGGACGCTGGGACCTCAGTATTCCGGAGGTGGAACGGATTCATCCAAAACACCAAGCATCGACAGGAAGCAATGATGAGCAGACGTCAAGGAAGCGAGCTACCTCAACTGATGGACTAAGCCACGAACGACATCGTTTCGTGCAAGTGCAGTGAAACACCGAAAGACTAAGCCAGATCAAGGTACCCCTTGGCCGCACAACATCTGCGTAGTGTTCCAGGACTAAGTCGTACCAAGGTCCCACCTTGGGCGCAAAAACGCAAGTTTGTGCATCACATGGACTAAGCCGTACCGAGAACATCCTTGGGCGCAACCTCGCACAAATTCTGTGGACTAAGCCGGATCAGGGTAAAACCTGGCCGCAAAAACCGCTTTTCATCGCATAATCTTTTCCAGTGTTAAATTTATTTTCATCTTACCAATTTTTTTTTGTTAATTCTGTGCATCCGAACCGGACTCTACCAAAGACGTTCCGAAGATGCATGCACTCCTTGCCGAGTTGTGAAATTGTAATTCCGATATTGTAAACCAATTTGATGTATTTTCCCAACCGGCACGCACCTTTGCGGAGGGGGGGAAAACTGTAAGGATGTGCTCTGCCACGGCACGCCACTCGAGCACCTCCTCACAGGGCGTAACTTGAAGCCTGCGCACTGAGGCTAGACAGCGCGCGCAGTTCAGATGGAGAAGCCATGTTGGTAAGCATGTTGGCAGCATGTAGTAACAGGTGCACGAAGGTTCGGCTAAGAGTAATGAGTATGTGCAAAGAGTAAAAGGACTAGAAAACCCCAACTGTGTGCTTTGTGTTAGACCATAGAACACATTCTCACACAGTTACGGAATTGGAGCCAAAAAACCGTTTTCGGGTGGGGGGGGGGGGAGGAGTAACAACTCCTTAACCGTCAACACAAGTCTGGACTTTTACATAAATGTAGCCTTTCATCCCTAAAATTGTATTAGAAGTGTATCACCCTTAATTAGCAAAAATGATCTCTTTTTGCAATTGGTTGTTATAGTGATTTTTGTGTTCTTGGGAGCCTTTTAATAGCCAGAATTGGACATGCTGATGATTTTATGAAAGGTGGGGATCAATTCGCTCCATCAATTGCAACAGTTATTGTAACTTAAAAAAGTACCGTCCTACGCCCATTTAAAGGTGAAGAGGTGATGGCATAGCGGTAAAAGTGTATGGTGATTTTCGAATTGAAAGAGCTCTTACGAACCCTTTAATAGCCCAAAATAGACTTGCTTAGGATTTTCAGAAAGCTGGGGATCTATTCTTTCCGTCAATCCTAATCTAAATCATTTAAATTAGATAGGGACCGTCCCACGCCCACGTAAACGTGAAATGTATTGGGGTAGTGGAAAAGCGCAAGGTGATTTTCGAATTCAAAGTGCTCTTGCGACCCCTCTAATAGCTCAAATGGACGTGATTAAGATTTTCTGAAAGGTGCTGATCTATTCTTTCCATCAATCCTAACAAAAATTGTTTAACCTATATACGGATCGGCCTGACGACAGTTAAAGTGAAAAGTCATGGTATAGTGGTGAAAGCGCAAGATGATTTTCGAATTGAAAGTGCTCTTGCGACCCCTCTATAGCCCGAAATGAACATCCTTAGGATTTTCTGAAAGGTGTGGATCTATTCTTTCCATCAACCCTAACCGAAATCGTTTAACTTGGATTGGGACCATCCTACGCCCACTTAAAGGTAAAGAGGTATGGCGTAGCGATGAAAGCGTATGCCGATTTTCGAATTCAAAGTGCTCTTGCGACCTCTCTAATTGCCGGAAATGGACATGCTTAGGATTTTCTGAAAGGTGGTGATCTATTCTTTCCATCAACCCTAACCAAATCGCTAGGGACCGTCCTACACCCACATAAT
>JAHWFP010070893.1:50163-64797 GCA_023313725.1 Lithobius niger
ATGCCGTAGTGGTAGAAGCGCAAGGTGATTTTAGAAGTGCTCTTGCGACCCCTCTAATAGCCCGAAATGGACATGCTTAGGATTTTCTGAAAGGTGGGGAGCTATTCTTTCCATATTGTTTAATTGTTTCGAAAAGCATTTACTGCTAACCTCTGTAAGTGTTTTCATGTTTTTTAGAATAAATATAAAAACAATTGTTGTGGTCTAAGTAGCACTGTACGTTTTTGTATTAATTTGCATACACTAAGTCACTCGCGGCTGACATATTTACATAAGTTTAGTAGCATTGTAAAGGTGGCTTAATTATAAACGTGTTTTAATCATCCAGAAGCCGATACAACTCTTTTGGAATCCGATAACACAGTTAAAAGCATAACGGTATTTTGAATTTCATCGAAAAAATGGCCATATTGGAAAAGGCAGCTGGAAAATTTGGATGAAGTTTCTCAGATGTCTACCTCTGTTTTTTTTTTAATCTACTATAATATGCCTGACTACTGTAACAGGTTTCATCCGTCCACTGAAAAATTCCTACGGGTGTATAGGCCAGGGACTGGATTAAAAAGGAGGTGGGTCGAGCCAAAACCTGTCCAAAAGGAGGTGGGTCGAGGCAAGCCCTGCACTAAAATGTATAGATGTTACCTGCATTTTGACAGCTGCTTCTTTTTCTTCTGTCAGCTTATTCACTTCATCAGGCAGTAGAAAGACTCGCTTCTTGCCGACTGTACTGCTGGTCATAATACTTTCTGTTGTACTAGATCCACCTATAGCCCCACTGATATCTCAAAGATAGAGACTGACAAAGGTAGTTTCATAGCACCATGCGCAGGCTGTTATAACTTTTGTCCAAAGGCACACCAACTGCGAATGCCTAGGACGACGCTAAAGCTCTCAATTCATGTGCTCGCACAGATTGGCAAAGTCTAATGGATTTGGGACTACGTCGTAGGCCTGCCAGATGATGTCCAGAACCACACTGCATCTTTGAAGGAACAGGCCTAGAAGATGGGGTCACAGAGCCCTTTCAACGTAAAGGAACAGAAGCGTTCGACGAGTGGTCCTGTCTTGTAACAGCTTTGTGTATTCCAGGTAGATCCGTAAGACCAGAACTGGGAAATGTACCCATTCACTACTCATAGGGTCCACCTTTGGGTCAAGGGCTTTGATGAAGAGTTGGCACAGGATTTCATCTGGACGTTGGGTTTTGGCGAGGAACTTGGCTGGGGGCTCAGAAGTGACACTAGACCTGACGTTAGTAAAGCAGATCCTCCCTAGAGAAGGCTACCAACTCGCTCTGGCATGCCATCATGGCCATTGCCACCAAAAATGTCATTTTCTGACAAGTGCAATAACGAGGCTTTATGAAGGGGTTCATAAGCGTGGGCAATCAAACTGGGCAGCACCGTAAGATTCCAGGACGGGAACAGGCATCGAACAAGCGACCGGAGGTTATAGGATGCACTTGCACCAAAACCAACTTGAAATAACCTTGCCGTGTGCAGAGTCGGAAGGGCCTATGCAAGTCAAGATGAGTTATGAACCGATCAGCACCCTTTGACGGTGACGGGCGATAGACCAGCTTGAAAGACATGTTTTAAGAAGGTGGCCAATGAGGTGAACGAGGGGTCACAAGGGTTCACTGTATTGTTGGCATACTCAAGCAAACCATCTGCGCAACTTAGCCTCTTATACTTTCACCGTAGATTCCCTGTGCCATTGGAGAGGGCGTGTCGCCACAAGGGACGAGAAATCCGTCAATTTCAAATTAGTTTTCAAGCGTGAAGATGAATGCTGGCCAGTTTGGATATAGCGTCTGTCCTTTGTGCTGGGTGAGAAGGTTTGTTAATGGCTCCTCTTGTGACAGGTCTAACAAGTCCACCAACCAAGGCGCTGTAGGCCAACGTGGGGCTACTAGGATAAACTTGACTTCGGCGACCCGGATCTTACTCGGGACTTTCTGAAGTGGTGCAAACGGAGGAAAAACTTAGTCAAACACCCCATCCCACAAGGCTGAGGCTGGCAGTTGCCCAAGCGAGGGGATCCAGACACGGGAGACAAACTGTTGATGTTTTTGTTACGGCGAGTGGCAAACAGGTTGACCCATGGCTTCCCCCACTTCAGGAAGATTGATTAGCAAATCTTGTGGGATAATTGCCATTCCGTGGTTGGCACTTGGTGTGTACTGGACTTATCGTTGTCCAGTTTCCCTGCTTTGTGCCTGGGTAGCAACATCACGCGAAAAGCCTGGTAAAGGTCAAAATGAGTAGACACTTCGCCCATCAAGGTGCGGGAATGGGTATCGCCTCCTCGCCGAAGATATGCTACGGCTGCCGTATTGCCCGACATGACAGCAACTGTCTTCCATTGTAGCAGTGAGAAACATGTTTGAATAGCGTGTGATGATAGCCCATTTCCAGAGTGTTGATATGAGGCGTCGTTTCCTCCGACGAGTAGGTGCCTGACACTGTGTGGTCACCCTTGTGGGCTCCCCATTCCATTGTCGAGGCGTACATGAACAGAAAGTGGTCTGGGATGGGGAACGGGGTGAACTGGTACACCTACCGCCAGGTTGCACTCCTGACGCCACCAGTGAAGGGACTGCTAAGGAAGGTTGGTTAAGGCAACTTTGTCCTCTCAGGAAAGTTGGGAAAATCCACTCGTCCATGACCCTGGTCTTCCAAGAGCCACCGACAAAAGTGTCGCGCAGGAATTCAACTATCCTATAATTTGTTGTCTAAAGTACCCAGGTGGTTTTGATCATTCCTCTACATGGGTATCAAAAGCGTTGTTCCAAATGGCCTTTGATGCCAGATATGTAGGAGACATCTGGATGGGCCTTGTGTGCCAAGAGAAGGAAGTTCCATTTCCTTCTGTCCTTCTTGTTGCTGCCTTTGGACAGGGAAGCACGAGGGTACTCAGAATTATAACAAATTCATGCACCAATATTTGTTTGATGCCATATAATTTACAAAATGAAGAACTCCCATAACAAAGCTATGTACGGAGGGAATTGTATTTCTAGTACCAGAGGAATATACTGATAAGTGTTGAACAGTTTACTAATGTGGCAAGTTTTAATATTGGAGGCCAGATAACGTCATACAGTTAATATACAAATTGTACATTATCCCAGAGTGAAAGTAAATACCTCGGTCCAGCATGTTGTTTTTTATTGCTGGTGTTATAAACATTTTCCAGTGAGGATTAGGCTCTATACGGTTTAAAACGAAGAAGGTTGTGGGCCAAGACACTAAACTCAGCAAGAAGCTCAGTAAAAAAAAAAAAAAAAAACGTAAATGTGCATTGCAAACTGCCTAATTCATGCTGGAGATAAGACTTTTGAATGTGAAGAACGTTTTCCCGCACGCCAGAGGTTTTGAACACAGTAAATAAGCATATCCTCCTCAGAAAATATTTAATAGTACTGACCAACTAATAAAAGAATATTATTGTGGGTTACAAGAAGACACACCAAAGAAAATCACTATAAATGTGTGTGAAGTCCTTAGACGCAATACGCAATATTCCAGACAGGCAAGAACGATTAAACAATTCTTGGCGACTATCATCTTCAGGCACTCAATAAAAGCTCCAAACACTACTACTTATTTACAGTCCATTAGATTCGAAGTTGGCGTTAACTTGGCCTCCCATATTTACAAGGTATATACAAGGTAGGTGCGCGACGCTCATGCACTGCCTCCGTTATTTTGAAGGCCGTTATGCCACGTCTTTCTTAGACGCTCTGTGAAAACACAACAGCATCCAAAAGGAACTGGATTGAAGGGTTAGACGGTCCCTGGATATTCATCAGCAAGGCCTTCTCTAGGACGTGGTATTGAATAGCCAGGAATTCGAGGCCTCTCAGGTGTGAGTCTCTGCTCTGAAACGTTGCTCATTTCAAACTCGAGCAGAGACTCACACGTGAGAGGCTTCGAATCCCTGGCTATTCAACACCACGTCCGAGAGAAGGCCGTGCTGATGAATATCTAGGGACCGTCTGACCCTTCAACCCAGTTCCTTTTGGATGCTGTTTTCAGAGAGCGTCTAAGAAAAAAGTGGAATAACGGCCTTCAAAATAACGGAGGCAGTGCATGAGCGTCGCGTACCTACCTTGTAAATATCGGAGGCCAAGTTAACGCCAATTGAAACTAATGGACTGTAAATAAGGGGTAGTGTTTGGAGGTTTTATTGCGTGCCTGAAGATGATAGTCGGCTAGGTTTTTTCCATCCACAGCAAATTGACTATCGAAAATTCGCCAAGAATTGTTTAATCATTCTTGCGTGTCTGGAATATTGCGTATTTTCCTCTGTACGTAAGTAATGTCGTCTGCTACGTTCCAGAGTATGAATCAAGACATTTTTAAAAAGAAGTCTTGGTAAATCTAACAGTGTATTCGCAATATAGCAGCAGAGACATTCTAAAGAAGGCATTCAACTGTGAAGTACAGTAACGATATCGCTACAACAACTTAGTGACACACATACACACCGCCAAAACACTATATGAATGAAGTGTATGGAACAGCTTATAGTGTCCCAGTATAGCGCCCAATGTAGAGAGAAACCATTTAAATGTGTTTTAGTGTAGAAATAAATACAGATGCAAACTTATTTACATAACTTATTTACATTGCATTTTGGACTACGTCAGACTGCCTGACGGAAGGCTTTGAAATTTGATAGATTGAGCACAATATGCGACCAACTCAGTCCGTGCCCAAACGAGAAGTGGTTGATGGGTGGTAATGCTTGCTGGGATGCGAGCAAGCATGCCACCTGTGGGGAACTGCAGGAGCTTCTTAGTCCTTCATTTTGGCATTAGAGCTTAAAATTGATATTTCTACCACGGTAAAGGTGAAATGACGTTCTCCAAGTGGAGAACGACGAAGTCTGTATTACGTATGGAACTCCCTATCTCACCAGCAGGTGCCTTGCAACCTACGTCACACTGCACAAATTATGTCAGCAATTTATGCAAAACTATGCAAACTGTCCTACTTCCCCCTTCCTCCCCGTCCCTCTCTCCCCCCGCACCACCCACTTTCCACCTCCTTTCCCGCATAGATTTTCAAGCAGGAAGGCGGGCGGAAGTTACCACAGACTTCGTCGTTCTCCACTCGGAGAACTTCATTTCTCCAGCAGGTAAGTACCTTACCCTGGTACAAATATCAATTCTCCTTCATGGAGCCCTCCCCGTCTGTGTTACATATGTAACAGATTCACACTTGAGACACCAAATTTTTTTGGAAATCTTACCTACCTACGGGTACATCACCATTCGTCAGGGCCGGTCTCCAGCCGCTTCGACGTCCCAGGCCACCCAGGCGCTCCAATAGTCCGATGCACTGGCCCCCACATAGGGGTCCCATAAAAGGACCCCTCGGTGAGGCAAACGTACTGGGCCATACAGGCCCATTTCTCAAAGCGTCGCAAACCAGTCAGCCGTTGGCCAATCTGGCGTTACTACAATTGCACGACACACACCATCACTCAGCTATCTTCAGGACGCACCTGCGAAGCAGGGGGCACGGGGGAAACAGGTGGTCTCTCATATCTGCCCATCACACACTGAAAGCATCGACTACCTCCGCCCCAGGGAAGCAACTCCAGGACGCAAACGTCGGAAGCTGTGCCGTAGCGGGGGACGCAAATAAGTCAATGTCCGGTTCTCCGAACCGTTTACATAGCGCCTGGAACACCAGTGGACAAAGTTGTAAGTCAAAACCGGTTCGAAACGTGCGTTTCTGCTGTCGAGTTCCACGTCCCAGGTACGAACACCGCCTCCACAATACAACGCAGACGCTCCTGCCAGGCCCACAGCTGCCGCACAGCTGCCGCCACAGCTGCCGCCCACAGCTGTGCGTACCTCCTTCCTTGTTTACATAGGCCACCGCTACCATGCTGTCCTACAGGACCTGTACCGCCTGCCCCTCTACCAGGGCCTGGAATAACTTGAGTGATCGCAGAATTGCCAAAAGCTCCTTCATGTTAATGTGTAGGCCAGCCTCCGCCAGGATCCATTATCCCTGGGCTTCCCTGCCACCCAGTGAAGCTCCCCAACCGACGTCCGATGCACCCGTAAATATGACCACTCACTCCGCCGGCACCAGCCACAACCTCCCCACTGATTCTGCCGACAGCTTCTCAGACCAACACTAAGTCCTCACGCGAGCCTCCCGATAAACGACCCGCTGAGGCCCCGTCGTTAGACCATGCAGCTAACTCACCCTGCAAAAGCTGACGTGCACTGTAGCAGCCCTCAACGTGCACGATACACTCTCAGCTAAGCCCAACATCCGCCGTGGCGCCAGCACTGTCACCACCTCCTGGTGTAGCACTGCGAACCACCCGCAACAAGCCAACCTGCTTGGCTACTGGCAAGACCAACTGTCCAATTCGCAAGTCCACTGTTATTCCTAGAAAAACTACCTGTGGGTGGGGAGTTTTCTACAGTTGGGTGAGAATGCCCAAAGTCAACCGTACGCACCAGTCGACGCGCTCTGCTGAGCGACCCAGCCCCCCTAAAGTTATCGTGTACGTGAACACCAGCACACCCTTCTGGCGTAAAAACCGGAGCACAGTAGACATAAGAGTCTTAAAAATCAGCGGGGCTGACGCCAACCCGAACGGAAGTACCCTGAAACGATCCACCACTCCCAGCCAGGAAAACATCAAGAACCACCTGGACGCCTCTGCCACCGGGACTGTGGGACAAGTTACGTCATGTACCAGCCCTGCTTCAGATTTCTCATCACCACTGTAATGTGTCTTAACACGCATTCATCAACATGCACGTACTCATACAAATTCTTCAAATTCAACATAATTCGGCAGGACCCATCAGGCTTTCCGACTGGGAAAATATGCGACACAAACCCTACAGTTCCTGGTGCTACCGTCTCAATTACAAGAAGTACGCAACATCTCTGGCTAGTTTCTGGGCTATTCTCCCATCCACCACGTGCCCGCAACATTGGCGGACGGCCACACCTCTCCTAATGGCAGTATCGAACATAAGCCTAATGACACAGCTGATAGCATTCGTATCACCAGGGGCGACGTCCCGACCGCTTTCCAAGCATCCTCATGCCCGGCCAAGCCCGAAACACGCAGACTACAGAAATCCGCCATTTACACTAGATACATCCACACTTATATATGTATCTATATTTAAATATAGGACATCAACTCCACCCTGCCAGGAACGCCTCGTACGCGTTCTTTCGCCTCGAACACCTTTGCGGTAATAGTTAGGTTTTACTCTGGCCTTCGTATCGCGTGTTCGGAATTATACTATTCATTTCTACGTTTCACTTTTTCGTATTTAATTCACCTCGCAATACCTACTTGCAGAATTTCCACTCACCAAAACAACTTTCGTTTTGGTTCTTCGTCTACAGTACACGCTTGACGGAACACAGCTGCCAGCTGCCGCCTCGCACCCGTTGTGCGGTAAATGTTTTTCTGATTTACACACTTCACCTTTTTTCCACAAATTTTTACAATTCTCAACGCCAAGCACACTCGTCAAGGCTTACAAGCCGTTCCACATATGGTACTCACCACGTGCCAACCACTTCGGCTCCTTTGAACAAACCCTTTTTGTTCGTACCAACACCCAATAGCGCTCGAACATGACCGCCGCCATCTTTCTTATAAGGTAGCCTCAACCTAGGTCTCTTCTTCACCAAACCCGTTGCACGTAGCCTCGCAGCAGCCTTCCCTGTCACGCTCGTCTGTCTCGTTGACGGAAGCAACAAAAAAAACCAATTCATAATCTACTACTGCTTCGAAGCCAAATAGACGACCTTCCGCGCCAGCGGCAAGAATAAGAGTGGAGAGTGGGAGGTGCGGGACAGAGGGAACGGGGAAGTAGGGCAGTTAGCATAGTTTTGCGTAAATTACTGACGCAGTTTGTGCAGTGTGACGTAGGTTGCAAGGCGCCGATTGGTGAGAGGATGTACCAAACATAACACAGATGAGGAGGGCCCCATGAAGAAGAATAAACAATTTTAGCCAATAACTAAACGGAAGTACTTTCGGATGGAAGTAAAAACGTAAATATTGGTATCGATGTAGCAGTTATAAGTACCAAAAAAAAATTGCGCCGGGAAGGGTGGGGAAGTTTGCTCGTGTGATTGGGCTTGAGAAACAACTTTTTTTTAACTGGCTAATGAACGCACTAAAATCCAATACTTTACCTCCTCCTCCACCAGCACCGCCTCCACCACCTGCTCCACCTCCAGCACCAGAGTGCAAAGGACTCTGTATTCTCGGCGACATGGGAGAGTATGCACCCATTAGTGGAGAAGCATTTGGCTAGTAACATTCGTAATAAAAAAAAAAAAAAAAAAAAAAAGAGATTAAAAATAATTGTATATGTAAGACACAAGAGTAAACAAACCTGACACAATAAAATATTGGTTTGCAACATACCCGAGCTCCACCAGCCAGCAAGAGATGGCGAGTTTTGCACACAAACACACCACCATTTTCCATCATCATGCGGGAGTGTAGAAACGCATAATTCCTATATAGATGTTTAATTTCTCCTTGGCGACCCTGTACAGTGGATATGAAAAGAAGGGAAAATTGTAAATGATATTTATTAGTTATGAATTTATTGCAGTAACATGGCTTTTTTTTTGGTTTTTGCTAACTTTAAATGGCAGAAGCTATTGTATCTGTCCGAGATTGTCGCCATTTGCAGGCTCTTGAAAAAAAGATTCAACTGGAGGACTGAAACGGCAAAATTGCTCTATTTTAGGCCAAATTATTACAAAAACCGACATTTTACCAAAACCATTCTAAAGCCAGGCGGTTTTGGCACAACTAGCTGACCTGTGCATGCTGCACAGTGGATTGAATTTCCCGGTCACTGCTTCTCCCGGTGTTTGGTCGCCTTAGGAAACTAAACATTGTTTGCAATATTAATAAACTGTTTGACTAATCCTTTAAGTTTACTTTTCCACAATGCGACCCGGTGTGGCCTTGCTCTGACCTCCGTGCACTGACATACGAATACTTCATTGATGGAAGCATTAAAGGGACGTAAGCAAAGCATGGCCTTAAAATAATAAATATAGCCAAATTACTAATTTACTGTAAATGTGGAAATACCTGGATTTTCTACGAGTCCTTGTGCTAACGTTCAACTCAAGTGATGACAATGAAGAAAAGGAAGACCTACTTCATTACCTTTCACCCGAAGCTTTTTTGATACTTACAATAGTCTTTTAATTTATGAAAAGAATGTTTGTATATCAGGTTTATCGTTATAAACCAGCACTGTACATGCACTGTTGCTGGAAAACTGGCACTGTAGTAACACGTTTATTGTTATAATGTGGTTTATCTGTACTTAAAGAGAAATTACAGCCATTTTGACAAGCATGTTTTACTTTTGGGTCATTTACACAATAACTTAACATAAGAATAGCGGTAGGAATACGTTACGTACGTCCAAGACAACAATTTAATTACTGCATCGCCAAAACACAATACAGAGGCCGTCATTGTTTTGCTGGAACGCGCAGAAATTTATGCCGACAGACGGTGCCTATTGATTTCGACTCGCAGCCGATTGAGATAGCTCTGTTGGCTGTGAGTAGCTCAAGCGTCTGACGGCCTTAGCTGGCCGACGGTAGTGTGGCCAGCTAAGGCCGTCAGGCGCTTGAGCTACTCACAGCCAACACAGCTATCTCAATCCGCTGCGAGTCGAAATCTATAAGTGACATCTGACGGCATTAATTTCTGCGCGTTCCAGCAAAACAATGGCGGTCTCCGTATCGTGTTTTGGTGATGCAGTAATTAAATTGTTGTATCGGACGTACGTAACGTATTCCTACCGCAAATCTTGCATTTAGCTATTGTGTAAGTGACCCAAAAGTAAAACATGCATGTCACAATGGGTGTAATTGCCCTTTACCAAGTATCGATATCAAATTTCACAAATATCGCACAATCCCGACTCTGTAACGCAATACTACAGAAAACCAAATTACAACTACGCTGTCTTAATGGTGAGTGTGAATAAGTTCAGGATCTGGGACGATGTATTTTGTTTATGGTTTTCTTGGGTATAGCCGGACTTACTCGTTAGTCATTACTGCATTACAACGTATTTCATCAAGCTCAAGACGCGATAGACGCCGCCTTTGCGGCACACTTTGTAGCTTGCTGTTGGGGCATTCCGGAGTAAAGGCCGGATTGCCTCAGTATTTCTTTGCTAGTCGTGTTGTTAAGAATGCGGAATTATCTGCTTGATGTTGATTCATATTGTGCACCACTTATAGAATGGAATAAATAGATGTTCGACGTACAATTTTTTTTAAAGATATAAACCTAGTACGAAGACATCGGATAATTTTTTTTTATGGAAAAAAAAAAGGAAAGCGTGCTCGCTCATCTGACAATGGCGCCGACTGGATTGGAGTACGATATGTTATGAATAGCCCCTGCCAACCAAGGCTGTGTGGCCCACAACAGCCAGCCAACTGATCGCCCTCTCACCCATGGCACCGTTCCAGCCATTCACTACGCCATTTACCGCAATTCCAGGATTAGATGAGAACTTTAAAACATTTCCCAACTACTTTTCAAAATTACCGTTTTTTTTTTTTTTACCTATGTGGGTATTTAGAGATTTCCACGAAAATAATCGATATGTTGTTACATCAATAGGAAGCGAATGACAAAAATAAGAAAAAACTTTATTTTGTGTTAGTCACAGCGATCGATTTATTACATAAGTATATTTTACTAGAATATTGATTGAGAACAACTTCCCAAATGCAGGCAAATAATTATGGCCATAGGCATACTCCAGTAAACCAAATAGGCTGGGATTTAGTGAGTGAAGCAAAGTGTGAAGTCGGGTAGCCACCCCAGAGGAGGACTAATGCACTACAGCCAAATTAATTAACCCTTTCGAGCCTAACGCCATTTTTCATTTTCCTGCCGAAAAAGCCTAAGGCCGCAACATGGCGGCCATGAACAAGTTGCATGCCTCACGAAAATAAATTGTAAAAAAAAACTGCGGTTTAGGAGTATAAAAATTCGCAGATATAATAATTATACTGTAAATTATTGGCCAGAAATATAATTGGGACCATCGTCCTACGTTTTCATTATTTAAAAAAAATCCTGGAGTTTGACTACGTAAACAGCGCTAACGAAAGTTTCAACTTACAGTACTCGGAATGATAACATCCACTCGATATTCTTCCGTCACAATGCCTGTTATTACTTCCGAAACCATTACTTTATATTTTATTACCGTAAAAATAGTTTAAAGTTGCTTTATTCCTTCAAAATTCGCTATCGTCGAAAGCCCACTACCAACTCGCGTAGGACAGCCATTGCGACCGGCTGCCCGCAATGCGACGCACTCCTGCTAGCGCCAATGGATACGACCTTCACTTGCCTCGCGTGACGTCACTCGTGAACGGCCGAAGAGTCACGTGCCGCGAGCGAACCAATCAGCGCCCGCGATAGCTCGCGATGCCGAAGCGTTTGAACAAAGTCCGTTGAAACACCACATTTGATTCGAGGAATACAGGCAGTAACGTGGGGTTTGATGACGTCATTTTTCGCGGGCTAGAAAATTGGGAATTCCCTCTCTCGAACGCGACCAAGATGGCGGCTGTACGTTGCGTCGTTCCGGAGATACGATCGTTTGAACCAAGGGCTATTTTTAGCAAACAAACGCAATTTTCACGTAGATTTTGGCCACGATGCATACAATAACATCGATTAAGGTAATAAAAAGATGATATTAAATCATATTAATCGGA
The DNA here is from genome assembly GCA_023313725.1 of Lithobius niger. Classification (NCBI taxonomy): domain Eukaryota; kingdom Metazoa; phylum Arthropoda; class Chilopoda; order Lithobiomorpha; family Lithobiidae; genus Lithobius; species Lithobius niger. The sequence goes on from JAHWFP010070893.1 coordinate 61,962, forward strand.
ATTAACTGAAATATACGTTCCAAAATACCCAAGTCAATCGGTATTACACCTCCGATGTACGCAATTGGATTATTTTTTTTACAGTGCGGTGAAGTGGGCGAACGATATAGCGTCGTCTAGGCTTTTTCGCAGCGGAATTGCAACGACGATATATCGTCGCTTAGGCTCGAAAGGGTTAAATTAAAAAAAAAAGTTTTCTGGACATTTTTGCTTAAATTTTGGTGTCAAGAAGGATCTTAGACTATCATGCAAAAAAAAGTACCGTTACAGCATATAAAGTTGGTGAAAATTGCTTTAAAGTGTGCTCTGTTATGTGGCACTAATTTCGACCAATTTGTCATTTTCCCCTCCCCAAGGATATATATATCTTTTTTTCTGTGTGTAATATCGGAGTTAAGGCCTAAAATGTTTAGTTCGCGCAGTTTAAAAAATGCGTAACCATCTACTACGTTTTTGAAGAGAGTTGCAACATTTTTCATCCAGACGCAACCGGGTTTTATTGTGCTACAAAAAAAGTGGCAGGTTCCAGCTAGCAAGGACTTGTGTGTACCGCTGGTATGAACAAGGTTAAGAGCACAATCAGCTAATTCTAAGCAGCTAATGCTAAATAAATTACCGTATGAGGTCCGTCAATGACTTTCACGATGTCTCGTACTTGAATGTTATTTTGTCCCGAGTCTAACGCAACAGCATTTCTGGTGTCCTTCTTTTTGCTCACAGACTGATGTTTTGCATTAACGGTCTGTAAAATAAAAAGTAATCTTGGAGCTAAATTTCACTAAATTCAGCTACTGTACTTTCTACATTCCAGTAGTACACTATACCATCCGCCACTCAACAACCACCAGCCAACATAGCAAGCAAGAAGTTATACATCTTGAGCAGTTTTAAGTTATACAAAAACCATAATACACTTACCATAAACACTCGGACAAAAGCCAACCTTCGGCTACTAGTCGGTATTTTTTTTTTTAAGTATGAAATGGGGTTACATTCACTGGCCGCTCTTCTAGTACCAAGCGGATAGGACCAGACTAGCCACATGTCGACAGCACCCAAACTGCTTGCACCCCCTCCTTCGGCATTCGATCTCCCCACCCAAAAAACAAGCAAAGGAAAAAGATGAAAAACAGTGTGAGCTTCCATCCAACGCTTTTCTGGCTCTTTAGCTTTGGGTTATATTCATTACTTGGTACTTGCTGTAGTGATTTGCTCGTTATTGGTTGGCATTAGAATATACCCCTAAGGGCAATTTAAAAAAATCTCTCATTTAACAACAACGCCTGCATGTCAAAAACTCCGCCTCGTGACATCGTTTTTATCCACTTCGTGAAAATTTAGCTGCATGCAATAATTATTTGAATTTAGGCTGTGCAGGTACCAATACTAGTACCGGGACCAGCTGCAGGTACCACTGGTATCTGTATCGGACCGGCAAGGGGTTAACAAGTACCAGAAAAAGTACCGGGATCGGCTTGTTTTTCCAGAATCGGCATTTACGTCATTAATAATATGGTGTATTGTTCCCAACACCTCCAAAAATTCAGCAACTTTTAAATAAATAATCTGATAGGTTTCATCTCGTTGAGCTATAAAGTGTTAGCAAACATTATTCCTTTGTAAAAGTGATTCGTTTGTTATACCATAAATTACTGATGTATCAACACGTTCTGTATTCTTTATTATCATTTGACATCGGAATTGGTATTGGCATCGGCACAGTATCAGCAAATGACCAATAGTATCGGTACTGGGATCGGAACCGTCGGTATCGAACCGGTATTACGAAAAGTGGCACCGGCACAGGCTTAGTTTGAATTGCTTCGTGTCATTGGTAAGTCCTGTTAATAATCAGCATAAAATTATGTAACCCTGAAAATTTATAGGGGTTCTTCAATTCTTGGCAATACTAATACGTATATATGAATACACAATACTAAATTAATCTAAAAAAGTTTGTATTTCGACTTACAAAGTGTTTTCCTGATAAGCGTTGTGAATATTTTGTAAAAAATAAAAATAAACGCCACCCGCTCACACGGTCGTCGATTTTGCTGACAGACTTTTTCATAAGATACTTTTTTTTATTTACCCGAACGGTGCGCAGCAACACAGTAGTGCAGCAGTAGTAGCAGTGTGCCTTTGTCCCAAAATAAAGAATTGTAAATTGTGCATTAAATGATCAAGTAGGTTGAGTTTTATGGGACCTGGGCTACACGGCCATTGGTCGCAAGAACATGCATCTAAGTTAGCATTGGTTTTTGTTAGTCCTGCAGATTAGTCCTCCGTAAATGTCATCTCCGTAACCCCCGGTGGCTGAACGAGGGTCAGATGAAACCTACCCTGACGTGCGTGGGAGAGGGGGCAGGCATACCGAGCAGGCGGCGAGGCTAAGTCCCAAACGAACGAAGAGGCGTCCCCACCCAAGGTGGAGGCGCGACGTGGTGAAGCAGACGCATAGCGAAGCGGTGACGTGGTGGTGTGGCGACGTGGAGAATGTTGGCATTTAATTCACGTTACCTTTTATTTATTTCCCAAATGGGATATACGTTAGTTTCTGCGAAAAAATGAACCATCTTCTACTTTGAATGTTCGAAATCAATCGATCACAATTGTAACGCTCAAATTCAAAAACAAAAATACACACTGTACGGTATTTTGCGAATTTTCGATAGGCCTAATAGTCCGAGTGGTGTTAATTTCGGTCTCTCCTATCTTCTTCAGGCTTCCTTTCTTGTGCTTGCTTCTGTTTTACCTTTTCATGAGTGCCAGTGTTTTTGAAAATGCGTGGATACCGTTGCCCACTGTACTTCTCGCGTGTCGTCTGCTTAACGCT
>JAHWFP010070896.1:0-18819 GCA_023313725.1 Lithobius niger
TTTGATTGTCATGACATGGATCACTACGGATATAGATTTCACTTGATTTATTTTTCGTATGTGAGGTCATAATTTGAAGGTAACACGTTTTTTCTGCACTGATATATAATTCGTTATTCTTAAGCCATAAGTTTACAGAAAGTCATTTTGCAAATTTAGGGTCATTAGATTGCATTTATTATTAATTGCAATCATAATAATGTCATCTCCATAAAGTGTAAAGTAACTATTCCAATTAAGGTACTGTAGATCATTTACATACAGCAAAAAAAGGAGCGGTCCAAGAATAGAGCCTTGTGGCACGCCAAATTCAATAGGTTGCCATGAACTATGTAAGTTATTGATGCCAACACAACACATCCTATTTGTTAGATAATTCATAATAATATTCAAAATTTTTCCTCTCAAACCAAGGTTAAAAAGTTTTCTAGATAAAACATGTTTGTCAATTTGATACAATTGACAAACATGTTTTATCTAGAAGACTTTTTAACCTTGGTTTGAGAGGAAAAATTAAGATTGCACCAACATATTTCCCGTCATTTAATGCATTTGTTACCATATTGTTTATTATATGTAGTGCAACAATTGTACTTTTGCCACGCTGAAATCCTAATTGATTAGAATTGATTAGTTCTAAATGGCTTAAATAATTTGTTACGCAATTTGCTAAATATTTTTCAACAACCTTATTAATGACTGGCAAAAGTGCTATAGGTCTATAATTATTAGGATCAGTTTTATTACCTTTCTTATAGAGAGGTCTTAATACTTGATTTTTTTTTTAGGTTATGAGGCCAAGTTTCTTTTGCAATTATTGAATTTAACAACTTTAATAGGAAAACACTACTATTTTCTTTAGATTTTCCAAAGTGTTCAATAAGAAACCCATCATAGCCAAATGATCGTTTGTCGGTGTGTTTATATGATCATAGTGTTCTCAAACCTCCCGGTTGCATTTGTTAGATTGTGTTTAATCACATTGTAACAACTTTTACGCTTGCATGCACATTTTAATCTAGGCACTTGTTGTACAAAATTATTTATAAAGCAGTTTCCAATTTCCTTATCACTAGTATTCTTAAAAGCTTTCTTAATGCCATCATCAATACTTTCCGTATCTTTTGTGTGACCAGTAAGCTGTTTAATTTTTGCCCAGATTTAATAATAATATATATATATATATATATAATAATTTTTATTGCTCACTTGACTCGAAGTTGCTGTCAACTTGTATGAGTCAGCAATACAAAATAAATATAAAATACACTTATTTACAACAATATACAGAGAAAAAAAGTAAAAAGAAAAAAAAGAAAAAATTTGCCAACTAATTACAAACATGTATCATTACACAAAGTTACAAGTTTCGCTACATGATCACCACATCCATTATGAAACAGTATTTAGTAGAAATTGAAATGTAATTGTTCAATTTATTTGTTGCCTAAAAGCCAGACTTTTAATTTGGGTTTTAGTTCACTTATGCTTTTACTATTTAAGATTTCTTTTGGTATGGTATTAAAGATATGTGGAATATAATATTTTTTGTTTCTCTGGCCATATTTATTGTTCCATTTTGGTATTTGAAATCTTTGTGACTTTAATCTAAGTCTGCTTTGTTTTTCTATACTGTATATCTTGTTTGTATATCTTGTTTGTAATAATAATAATAATAATAATAATAGTATTTGTTGGGATAGGCAGCCACAATTACATGTAAATACAGTGTTCATAACAGGGCCAAGGAATGATCATCGTAAGAGGTTTGGGGACACTAATAACTTACCACCAAGGTTAGACCTGCCATGAACTCAAAGGCCCCCGATGGCATCGCCAAAAGTGCAGGACATGGGGGGGGGGGCTGTTAAAAGTGTTCAAAAGGCCCAAAAAGAAGCTGTACAATGAAAAAAGTATTAACATCGCTAAAATATTGCAAGATATGCTTCGGTAAATACTAAAAACTAAAGCACCCAGATAGTGGGATCTGTCATCACTTAAAAAAAAAAAATATATATCAAAGACCAACCAGATACAACAGTGTTGCAGGACTACCACCAGCGGCCAACATTCTGATTTTTTTTTTAAATCGTTGTAAAATGGTTAACGGGACTGCAGATTACTCTATGATTGTTTTGGCTTTCTTTTACGCTTTCGTTTGCAAAGCTATGTAAAGCTTTTCCTTGGAAACCCTATGTGGTCGATTTAGAAAATTTAATTAAGTATTAACTATTGAAAAGAGTCGCACAGCAGACAATTACTAATTACATTGTGTGTGGTCCGAATAAACAGGAACGTTCTCTTTAAAGATGATTTAAAGATGATGAGCTATGCGAGTTTCTGCCTCAAGCTGTTATAGCAAGTTTGACCTTTACCCTATGCTTCTGGTCGGTAATGGAATCTAGTAACGAGCGTAATTTGAAACAATCGGTATTTGATTATGAATATTTACACTAAAGCCGTTTACAGTATCATTTTAAAGGAAAGGCACGCCTGAACTGATTTTAGAAATATTGCATTAATGGTGGATAGTAGACGTGGTGACAAGTGATGTACAATGAGGAAGAGGAGGCATCCGCTTTCAGGCCCACCGACTCTAGGGGACCCCCTCACTGACCCCAATTTAATATTTTTTTTTTTTGCAATTTTCAAGTAATTGCACTCTAGTTACGTGAAAATTTTGTTTAATTGTATGTCGAATATTTAATTGTATTATTGTTTTGTGTGAATGGGGGGGGCCTCCAATGGGCCTCACCTTATGTGTCAAAAACTGCATTTTTTTTCGTTTTTTTTAGCCAAAAATAGCATTTTTTCGTTTTTTGTAGCCAAAAACTGCATTTTTTCGTTTTTTGTAGCCAAAAACTGCATTTTTTCGTTTTTTGTAGCCAAAAATTGCATTTTTTATTATAACAAATGCTGCGGTGTTTTTATGAAATGGGGGGTTGGCTCCAATGCGCTGTTGTCTTACGTGGTAAAAATTTTTGTGAAGGCGGAAGGGGCGGGGGGAGGGGGGGGGGGGGTCGGCCCCCACTGTGTTCTTTCTTTGTGTCGGAAAACTACATTTTTTTATGAAGGTGGTCACCACTGGGCTCTCGCGCACACGCGCCTGATGCGTGAAACCACAATGTCATAAAACACAATATTTAATTTTCGACAAGTATGTTCTTGTCATGGTCACAACAAGGCTTACAATAACCACCCAAATACACAGCACCGATGGGCAACACAACAACATTGTCCACCCAAATATATATTTTAATATATTTTAATGAAGTGGGGCCCTCCACTGAGCTCTCACCTCCGGTCCCCTATTTTGTATTTACGCCCCTTGTGGTGAATAAACGTGCCTATGTATAGCACAGAGTATTAAGTCACAAATATCCAAAAGTAAGATCTTCACTGGCATATGTCTACAAATCCTGGCCTTTGAACAACTTATAATATCGTAAAAGTCGCACGACATAAAACCGCTATTATTAGGAGATGTTTTACCTCTGTTAGTCGGAATACACTGATATCGGCTTTCAAGACTTACGTGAGACCAATCCTGGAGTACGCTTGACAAGTCCGGTCTCCACATCTGTTAAAAGATATTAATCTCATTGAGTCTGTCCAAAGGAGATTCGCAAAGTATTTGTCGGGTCTTAGGTACAAAACCTTTACAGAATAACACTTAACATTCTTAAATCTGGACTATCTTAAAATTAGACGACTAAGACTGGACCTAAACTTAACAAACTCTATTCTGCATGGACTTACAAACATTAATAGTAACCTTTTCTTCCAACGGAGGGAATACACAGGGGTCACCGACTTAAACTTGTGGTTAAACAAACTAAGCGTGATTGTTGTAAGTTCTTGTCATCAAATCGGGCTGTTGGTTACGATTGAAGGGTTGCCCAGGCGTCTACCTTAGCAACCTTTCACTCTAAACTGAAGGGCGTTGATCTAACCAGATATGTAATATTTTTTAATGACGGTTTATAATAATTATTTATGACCAAGCGATTACCGGCTTTGTTCTAATTGATATTGCTTGATATTACAGCAGTAAGGTTTCTCGTGGACTAAACAGTACAGGAACGCTGCGGTATGTGAAACCTTAAAGGAAAGTTTATTTGTATTACTTTGCTGTTTTGACTTCGGATCAGTTAACCTTACCTTAAACGAGTTCGTTTATGTTTTCTAATTATAATAAATGTTTAAGTTTTTTTTTTTTTATGTTCAATGCAGTAAGGCAGAATATATATTCAAAAGATCCTAAATAAAGTAGCAACATTATTTTTTGTGGTTCGTGGCATTGGTATACTTCTACGTTCCTTCATATGTATATTGTTATACAATATGAATGTATTTAAGAAAGTATTACATGAGAAAGTATTATATGAAAGTATTATGTGCGTCCCAAAAGTCCCAGTCCCCCCTCACAACTTTTGAAGGGGTTGAGAGAAGATAGTGAAACCCTTAAAAAGGTAGGTTTGGTTAAAGGATCTACCTTTGTGTACAACCGGCATTTCGCCCCCCCCCCCCCCCCCGGGGGGGGGGGGGGGGGGCAGGGGCCCCAACTCAGAAATTTTCAATGGAATAGGAGGTAAAGTAATACCTTATTTGAAAGATCTTCATTAGGCGAGTAAAATGCCGCATTGATTGCATCGATACGATGAGCACATCCAAAATGGCGGCCATTCAAACATTGGGATTTTCCTCTGCATCCTATGTGTTACTCAGGCTAAAGACCACGCAGAGTGACGTACGTGGCAGCAAAATGCTTCGCTCAATTTGATTGGATTACACCCACAATGTCGTTTGCAGTTTGAAAACCAAAGTCTAGAACGCAGTCCCCCCCCCCCCCCGGCCGGCTCTCTTTTAATAATAATCTGACCGGCCTTGCTTCGCTACTGGCGAAACGGAACATAAAATTCGGACGGTGAACAATTTCCATTAGTTAAACATTGTGTTCATTAAACTTTCAAAGGACGATTGAAAAGAATTACTAATGTTAAGTACATGCTCATAGACCTCACTTCCTAGAGAGAGCTGGGGGGGGGGGGATTTCACACTTTGGATTTCAAACTGCAGAAGACGTTGTGGGTGTAATCCAACCAAATTGAACGAAGCATTTTGCTGCCACCTAGGTCCCTTAACGATGTCTTTAGCCTGAGTAACACACAGGGATACAGAGGAAAATCGTAATGTTTGACCGGCCGCCATTTTGGATGGGCTCATCGTATCGAAGCTCTCATTGCGGCATTTTACTCGCCTAATGAAGATCTTTCGAATAAAGTATTACTTTACCCCCCCCCCTATTTCATTGGAAATTTCTGAGTTGGGGCCCCAGGGGATTATGGATTATTATTGTAGATTATTATTAAAAGAAAGACGGGGGGGGGGGGGGAAACTGCGGTCCAGACTTTGGGTTTCAAACTGTAAAATCCAATCAAATTGAGCGAAGCATTTTGCTGCCACCTATGTCCCTCTGCGACGTCTTTAGCTTGAGTAACACATAGGATGCAGAGGAAAATCCCAGTGTTTGAATGGCCGCCATTTTGGATGTGCTCATCGTACCGATGCAATCATTGTGGCACTTTACTCGCCTAATGAAGACCTTTCAAATAAGGTATTACTTTACCCCCTATTCCATTCAAAATTTCTGAGTTGGAGTCCCTGGGGCCCCCAGGGGGAGGGGGGGCAGGCGAAATGCCGGTTGTACACAAAGGTAGATCCTTTAACCAAACCTACATTGCCAGGGTTTCACTGTCTTCATTCAACCTCTCCAAAAGTTGTGAGGGGAGCTGGGACTTTTGCGACACCCTGTGTAATACTTTCCTGTTGTGACAGAACTATGTATTATACCCATCATGCTTTGCCCCGGGTGGATAACTACTTTCTTTTTTTTTTAGCTGCGTATTCTGCTTCGGGACTAGTTTTCTTTAAGGCGAGTGAGGGGGGGGGGTGAGTTAGGCTGCTGAACGTGTTGGGGAGAGAGTTAACAGACAGTTTTGGCGATCGCCCATAGAGGGCACTATGGGTTCTGTTGTGATCTTATGATTACTGCGTGTGCCAGAAAACACATTTTGACCTACTTTTCCTTCAGTGCTTCCACTTACAGAGATTTATTTCCTTTTTAGGGGAAAAATGCTCTTCTAAGGCATAAAATTGTTAAACAGAGAAAAAGGGGAAAAAATGGGGAAATTCTGTGTTTAATTTGCAAGTTGCAATTTTCTCTAGTTACTAATGATCTTCTCTCCATCCAAACCCACCATTTCGAAACTACAACTCCAGCAAACGCGTGTTAACATTGTAAACCCTCACCAAACCACAATTTACAATTTGGTTAATGTGTCCGCAGCCTGTCCTGAGTTCGCCGCAGAACGAACACAGATAACCGATTGTACGTTTTTGGCAGCAGAGTGCCTTGTTGATATCCAAGATGGTTAAAAAAAAAACAATGGCGGCCGTCGATAAAGGTTCCCTTCACACGTAGCCACTTAGTGGCGCTTCCGAGAAGCGCCACTCGTAGCGGAGCATAGAACAGAGTAGGGGCGTTCACACGTGTGGCGCTACAGAAACGCCAGGCGCCACAGAAGATCAAAGTGCCGCATCTGAAGAAGCGCCACTGAGTGTATACGTGTGAAGGCACCCTAAAGCCGCCCCGTCCAGGAAGACGTAGCCGTTAATAAAATACTTGCAGGACTCTAGATACGCCACGCTCACAATACTGTTTATTTCTCGTATGTTGCTGGTTTACTAAGGCTAAAAATCACAAAAATTGTGGGAGTACTGATTCTTACAGTTCCATCCATATTCACTTCTGACAGGAACAGCAGGAGAACTGTAGTACTGTTCTAATAAAATAAGAATAAATAATAACAAAAATGAATTTTATTTCAAATTTGGGTCAATAAAACGAGCTCATAATTTTTGTTTGTTTTAATAGGTAATGTTAAAAACGGGTGTAATAAAAGGAAATTAATTAAGGGAAGTAAAAAAAAAACTTAAATTTTTTTGCGCAGGAAAAAAAAGCGCAGAAATTTTGTCTTTGCTTGGGGAAATTCTGTAAGTGAGAAGAGAACGCACGGTTTTGCTTCTTAGATACCCAGGGGCTTCTTACGTAAATACTCGATAATGAAGTATGAAATTCCCTCCTCATCCAACCCATTATATCACCAATGACGTGCATATTTTATTGTATTTTATTTTGCTACTGTTCCACAGACGAAGAAAAATATGCTCAAATACACTCAAATCAAAGACGACACCAAAGTCACTTTATTGGAGAGGCGGCAGTGGGGCAGCAATTTTAGCCATGGGGCGAACCGAAATTTTGTAATTCTCTTTCTCACACCCAACGTTCTTTACTATTTTCTACCCCGTTTTTTTTTTTTTGGGGGGGGGGGGGATATTTCTAAATCCAACTGAAAAAAAGATTATGATTTTACAAGTCTCGCTACTACTAGGCTCTATTGATGTAACCTCAAGTCCTTCCTGTCACTGTGTAGTTTTCTTAATAAGTAACCAGAATTGTCTTCAATTATACTTTTTATTTTGATCTGATGGGTAGGGAGGTGCGCGCCAGGGGAGGTAGCCAAAAATTTGGGGGGAAGGCAGAGCGCTCCCCTTCACTCCCCCTTAGCGTCGTCCCTGGCTCAAATACGCTTGAATCATTAGCTATAACACATAAGTTGGCGAGGGGTACTGAGCTTATAATCCTTCAAATCCCTCAATTATTAACTTAGTTAGTAGGGAGCTCGGGGAGCAACTTTCGAGGTTGCGGCACAAGTGACGACTACCCTGTAAATACGGGGGGGGGGGAGGCTACATTCCAACGTACGTATAGTTTCAATGTGACAGCAGACGAAATCACACTAATATTATGTAAAATTTGTGGACAGACATAGTGGTTGTAGCCTGAGGAAGATAGGAGGCATGTAAGTCAGAAGTCTATCGAAAATTTGCAAATACCGTAGTTGTTATTGAGTTTGAGTGTATTTTTCGTCTGTTGAATTGTACTCAACACTCATTGTGGGATGATTTACCGGATGGAAAGCCAAATGGGCTCAGCGGTAGGAGTTATGCCTTTGGTTTCAAAGGTCATGGGTTCAATTCCCCGTTCAGGCAGTCTGACATTTAAGACCAAAAGGCAACGTAAATAGGTTTGCATCCGTATTTATTTCACATTGTAAGGTGGTCGTTTTTCAATTTGCTACTGTTCTGCAGTGTAATCTGGATGACAGAAATGCTGCTCATTGTCGAGTTGCAAGAGTCATTTGTTACAGGCAGTGAGGGATAACAAAGTTTTAGAAGAACAATTTCACGGACCAAGGTACATTGGGCGTGCCACTTTGCTAGACCCCCAAGTCAAGAAGAGGTTGTAGCTAAAGTTGCTTGTGTGCCGCTGACGACAAACTAAAGTGTTGGGTTACCTGTCCGCGATGATTGCCATTCCATTTTCCGGGTTGCATTACTAGATTGCGTGGGCGTGCCCTGGAAGTTAGAGCCCGATCCTTTTCCGAGACCCGCTTCTTCCCCACCACCCACCCCCCTTCTTACTCCTCGCATCATTTTTACGCGAAAAACGCTTGAGGAAAACGAAAGCCATAGGGGATTCGAAAGAGTCAACGGCGAAGACGGAAACGAGAACGACAAACCTTTCTGGCCTCCGACAACTCAGCCGTTGCCCATAAGCAGCCATTTTCCTCTGAGGCTGTTGGCGTACATATTTCCTTGTTGGCGTTGCCAACGTTTCCCATGGTGGAGAACATCAAAAACATTTAAAGACGAGGAAGCCAGTGTTATATAGGTTTCTGGCCTCCAATCCTACGCCGACCTCCCTTCCAACTTTCCCAGCCACGTACCCCCCATTACTACTACTACTACACTCAATTGTGGCGAAGGGTTGGTCGGGTAACCCCCTTCAGCATGACAATGGCGGCCGTTTCAAGCCGACAAGCACCACGGACACGGCCAGTAATGTGACATGAAAAATTCATCTTCCAACATTGTAGCTGGAATCGATACCAATCCTGTTGATGGTTAGACCAAGCTTGGCTACTGTTACACTCTCTCTTTCGTTTTCACTTTATGCCTATCTATCTATCTCTGCTTCGTCATCCTGGCACTAACATTCGTGATGCCTACTGACATGTATATATAGGTATGGATGGAGCGACGTCTGTAGGTAAAGATCGAGATGAGGGAGGCGCGTTGGATGCCATCTTTTACCGTTTATAGATTCATACGAAAATGAAAGTAGTGTCATAAAACGTGTTCGGGTGCTGTAACGCAGTGGCTTTTCCCCCCCAAAATCTATTTTTATTTTTATTTTTTTCCATTATGGAAAAGTGCATTGGGAGATAAAAGTAAGTGCAGCCGTTTTCTGGGTTACTTGGGACGAATTTGTCTGTTGGATGGAAAAAAGGGTTGTTCTCGTTCTTGTTCTTCCAACTACAAGCTACATCAGAAGAGTATGTCAGAGCACGACACCTCATAGCAACCTATATTTGAAAGATAAATAAAATTTACATGTCTCTCCGGCTCACCAATGGAAATTTAATCTGAAGATTGGGAATACAGTAGCTTCGTGTTCATGGAGAGTTCTGAAGAGAGTCTTTAAGGCACGTTTTGCGGACGGCTGCTGTTATCTCACGTAGTAAAATGTAATAAAAAAAACTCTAAGCCTCGAAGTGGACTACCCCATGACGAAGCAACCAGCCAGGTTTGCATACAGCTCACTTGCAACTTGGTTTCCCAAGGAGCAGGTGAGGCTTGTCCTTTGCCATATTTTTCCACCTCTTCTGAGAGGGGAACTTATGAATTTTATTGTTCTTATGTTATCATGTACTCCTTTTAAAAACGGGCGACTTGGTGGCTTTGCCGTGTGAATTTTATGTATAAACCTGATAACTAAAAAAGAATTTTTTTCGAAACGTCGTGCAATATTTCCTTGTAGCATTCTACACTTTTTATTTTCGTAATTTGTTATCACACGCAGTATGTATTTATACTGCAATACGCTACAGGTGTTTTGGATGAAATCAACATGAAACTGCACATAATCTTAATTTTATCTAGCATTATGTGCGCTTTTATTGCTTTATCGTTACACACAGTTTTCCGTTTCTGTAAGTCTCCTGAAAATCCCTAAAGGCCGATTTCGTGCATCAGGACTGGTTTCCCATAGTTGATTTTGATTAGGGGATACTCACTGTCGGTTTAGACTGTAATAGGCTAGGTATGTTTTGGATGTCATCAACATGTAACTGCGTGCATGTTAGTTTGAGGCCTTTTATTGCTTTGTCGTCACACACAGTTTTCCGTTTCAGTAAGAATTCCTGAAAATTCCTATAGGCCAATACGTGCATCAGGACTGACATCCATAATTGATTTTCATGAGGGGTTTATAGGTGGAGTTGAGTATTTTAAGACACGTATTGTGGATGGATGCTGTTGTTATACACTCATTGTCTATTTATACATTGTCTAATATACGCAGCGTTTTTTTTGGATGTCATCAACATGTAACTGCGTATAATCTTAGTTTTATCTAGCTTAATGTGACCTTTTATTGCTTGCACCAGCATTTGTTATAATAAATTTAAACTATGACACGATAGGCTCAATAAACTAAAGTAACTATGATGTCACACATGGCAATTGTTGTAATGTCGTATTTGCTGAACTTAACAACGTAACAGCTGATAAAATCCTGTTTTGCTCGTTCCCTTCATTGGGGATGTTACCATGGAAATTCACAGGTATTTAAATTCCTCCAAGCCTGTGTAAGAAAAAATAAGACTTTCAGCCTACGTAATTAGATATTTACCACTCTTTCCCATGTTTAGGACCCACAGTTGGTGGGCTGTCGACGCGCCATTAAGTGTCAATCCCCCGCCCCCAACAGTTCATGCAAGCCTTATTAATCTAATGAAAGGTTTCTGTCCCGCGATCATAGCAGGCGAGCTTACCGGGACAACACCAAATAAATCCCTGAACCACAGAGACCTACCTTGAATTCCGTGATTAAGCCAAAACACCGCTATAACTGTTAATGGCGGCTTGCTTCGGGCGAAATTTTACGCGTGACCTGCGTCGCGTCATCGCCCTTCCTAATCCTTTCAAGCTAGTCATCGATTGATTATAAGCTCCTAATGGTATTACGAAGAAAAAATCTCCATCCAAAAAATTATTCCTAGTCTTTCTCTGCTTCATGAGCTTTCATGAGCTTTTCGGTATAAGGCCACTAAAAGTTAATTAAGTGGTTCTCAAGATTGCACGCGTGGTTTTTTTCTTGGCACATGAAACTCTTTTTATGCCGCAGTCTTAAAAAAAAATTACGATCACGCATCAGCGCTTTCACTAAACAATCCTGGAGCCGATGACCACACCAATCCTTTGCTCCATTCACATGATCGCCCGTTCAGAAGCATGTGACAACTAAAAACTTGGCTCAAAGAAAAACTTTAAGCCAATGTGCAACGCTTACACCTGAATGCGGCTCAACCTGGCATTAAAACAGATACTACACTCCGCAACCAAATGTAGCTACTAGATTGTTCTGATTGGTAAAACAAAAAAAATATATCCATTGCCCGCATGTGAAAAATAACGAATAAAATAAAAAAAAATAAAAACGCGTCAACAACTGAGAATCATTTGATTAATTTTTAGCGGCCTAGTTTAAAGAAAGAATTTGAAATTACAAATTTGGTTACTTTTGTACCAACTCTCCATTCGCTTGTTGATAATCGCCATCTGACTATACTGAATTGTACGAATACATATTGTTATTATTATTTAAATTTTTTGTACAATGGACAAAACTTGTGAATTAAACTTTCACTGTGTAACGCGCAGCTCTCCTTGGTTCTGTAACGGGGTACATTGTACCATTAGAATCAGTATTTCAATAAATAAATAGCTATACCATCCCACAAAAAAATTGCGTTTGCAAAACTTACATTTTTGATGAAAGAAGCAAAACCGTGTCGTACAAGAAATCCAGTATACTTCTTTGTAACATAGGCTCTTTAATACTTCGAAACGCAATACGACTCCGCTAAATACTCATAACGGCGTTGGCAGCACGGTAAGATTTATACTGTTAGCGGCACAGACTTCAGTTTCGCCGAGTTTCATTAAGGCTTCCGCGCTGTCGGGTTTGTGGGTGCTCGCGAGAGTCAATTGCGGCGTCTTGAATTAGAACTCAACAAAGGAGATTCTTTATATAAACAGACTAAGGAAAAGGACGGTGTGGGGGGGGGGGGGGGGAGGCAGTCTGCTGGAGAAGAAATTACCGCCGGTTGAAAATTAAGAACGTTTTTAATACAGCTCCGGAAAATGTGTGTGGGAGTGTGTGTGTGTATGCGTGCTGAAAACACAACGGGTGTTAAAAGATGATGACAGCTTGGATTGCACGATCCGTCGTCATATCTTTTGTTAGTGACAACGTGAATTGTGTGGTTGTGTTTCTGTCTGTGTGTTGGGTAGGGTTATAGTAGCGGGGAGGAATGCGCGAAAGTAATGAATATTTTGTTATTACGAATAATTTACCCTCGCACGCCAAAGCCGCCGCATGCCGTCTCTTCATTATAAACTTCGCACGCGGTGGTGCCTTAACGCAAACTTTTTCTTTTTGTATTAACATTTATTTATTTTTATTTATTTTTTTTTCCTTTCCACATTTTTATTTTTCCTAAATTTATTTTACGCCGTCTGTTTAATGTTGTTTTCATTTCGTTTGGCGCGAAGGTGTCATTTTTGTAATGTTTGTTGCGCGCCTACGCTTTCGTGGTTGATATTGCTATTATCGTCTTTTAATGCGTAACGCCCGCGCGCATAATAAGAAACGCAGCTTGAGGTTTATAAACTCGTTTTGCACAAATGCCGCTGTTTCTCTTGTCGCGTTGTTTGGAACGTTAGATTTTTGGACGTCTAATGATTTTAATATAATGCGGAGCGTAAACTGGGATCTGAACCCAAACTCGCGTATAGATCCAAACCGCAGGTAGCCAGACTAATGCGAAATGAGTAATAAGAGTCGTCAAACAAATAAGACGAGCATTGACAGAAATAAACGTCAAAGTGATATTTATTAAAAATTTTATTGTAACTATTTTATACAAACTGATAGTAATCATTACCACTAAGCCTAACAGGCTGACAACAATACTGACGAGAAAAAGCGAACATTGCACAAATTTCTTAGCAATTCACAATTGAGTTCCATCTTTTATTACTAGTACTAGTTGTTCCCCGGTCTAGCAGATTCCCCACGCGTGAACCAAATACTTTACTGGGGAGCATGAAATGAAACTGAGACGAACCCTCTCCCCTCCCCTCCCCCACTGGTCAGATACCCACCCGCAGCCCCCCCCCCCCCCTGGTACATACAGTCTGTTCTCTCCCGCGTTCCCTGCCCCCCTCCCCCGCGTATTCTCTCATTGTGTGGTTTGAACCCCATCCCCCATCCCTGCTCCTCCTCCCTTGGAATACCTGATGTTTTTTTTTTAAGAAAGTAAATAACTTGTTCAGTGGAGGGCATCAGAGTGTGGCTGAATTACCTGTTTCTCCGTTTTGATACCCAGCGCGAAAAGCCCTCCATAATGATCGCGCATGCAGTTATTGTTACTCAACCAACTTTGAAACTTTTTTACTCGGCTGTAATAGTCAGCATTATTGAAGCAATATTGTGTTTGTTTCTATTTGTAACAGCGTATATTCGTTCTCATTGTTGGACGCTCGCCCTTTATCTTTGCTACCGTGCCAAAGAATGAACCCGCTTGCCCTCTTGCTGATTGTTTTCGGCTCTAATATCCAGCAT
This sequence comes from Lithobius niger, assembly GCA_023313725.1. Classification (NCBI taxonomy): domain Eukaryota; kingdom Metazoa; phylum Arthropoda; class Chilopoda; order Lithobiomorpha; family Lithobiidae; genus Lithobius; species Lithobius niger. The sequence continues at coordinate 13,820 of JAHWFP010070896.1, forward strand.
TATTAAAGCTTCGTTTGTTTGATCATGATCCCTCAAGTCAAGCAGCATTGAACTGGATTGATACTTGGGTGGGTGACCGCCTGGGAATCTGGCTGTTGCAGACATAGGGCCTTAGGGCTTCGGGCAGATGTCCAGGAGTGGTTAACGCTCGTTAAACCCTTTGAAACCCTTAAGTCTTCTCAAATAGCCATGTATACTGTACTAGCATCGTACCCGGTTTCACCCGGGGATTTCACCCGTGGTTGTTTCCCAGTATTTGCTCAGTGCTGCCTGATCGTTCACTGCAACAGTCGATTTTTGTGTGTGTAACACTCCCCCTTTCCGCCAATCCTCTCCCTCCCCTCTCCCGTCCTCCTTTTATCCCGTCCTCTCCCTCTCCTCTTGGTTTCCTTCCCTTTCTCCTCTTTGCTATACGTAGTTGAATACGTACCCGGCCTCCGGCTCCCGTTCTTGTTTGTTTGTTTGTTCTCTTCTAGAATCAGTTAATGCGTAATCGTATGCTTAATGGTAACAGCTCACTTTGCCCCCCCCCCCACTCCCGGTTTTTTCTGTGGCGATGCGTACCGTGTGAAAAAGAAGTGTGCGTGACGTCATGTAATACTTGCCCTTGAGATCACCATGGTGTTTAGTTAGAAGGATAATTGTTAGAGCAAATTGTTAGTCGAGGCAACAATGTGTCAATTTCAACTTTTTTTCAGGGCAACAACGTCCCAGTTTCAACTTCAAGCCAAAGAATTGACACACTCGCACGTTTTCATTGTTCTCCCTCCGGGGATCGTTGCTTGCTTCATTTCTGCTATGAGACTTTGGTTTATAATGTAAGAAGAAGATAGTATATAGATATGTGAATAATTTAATTTAATTTTGTTTTCCCTCGCAGATCAGGGTGTATCCATGACTAAAAAATGATGGGTGCAGTAAAGGATCCCATTTTTGTTCGAAATATTAGTATTTAAAACTTTTTTTTTAACAATGTTTTTGTGGTTACTTCCATTTTTGTAGCTTCCGACTGGGCCATTTTTCCGACTAGAATTTTTTTTTTTTTGGGTGGGGGGGTATATTAATTAATTAATTAAAGTAATACCGGAAGAAAGCAAGCTTATGTAATCGATTCGTAACAAAACATGCAACAAAAATAATTTAACTTGCCACCATATTCGCCTCGATCTGGAGCAGATGAGTCGCTAAAAACTTGTGAGCAAAAATCACACACTGGAATAACGTAATACAGTAAGCCACCTACCTTTATGCACATACGTTTCATACGAGTGGTGTGACCCGGATTCGAACCGGCGAAACAGTCCATCTCCAAATCACAGCTGTACCGCTTTTACCGACATGGCCAACTGTTCACTGGCATAAAGATAACCCACTGAACCCGTTATGTTATTAAGGTCACAACCGTGACCAGGGACCGTAGACTCCTATGGCCATAGTTTCCAAAAAGTGTGCCAAAATCGTGGCTCGTCCATTCTATTACACACGACTTTTGATAAAACCGCATCCCATTTTAAAGCGATCAAGTCGAGAATATGGCCCCAGGACGCCATTCGTCCGAATGTGCTCGGTCATAAACAATGGAGAGGAAATCAAATCAATATACACTCATAAGCTCAACGAAGGACAAATAGATACACGTAACTCGCTTTAAACATACGTGGTGAGGCGACTAAAGTGATACGAGCCGATATTCTGTGAATGGCTAATGAGAGAATAATAACGACAGAAAAAAACACGAGAAAAAAAAGGAGTGACGTTGAATTGATATTTCAAGGTCATCCTCGTGCTATCTTCCAAACGAGATACGATACGGCAAAAAAGTAAATTAGAAGGTTGGACGGAAGGAAACAATGTAACAAAAAAAAAAAAAAAAAAAAAACAGATTCAAAATCTGATAATAAATAAATAGTTACGATGATGTTTAAAAGCTAACTGTGAACATGCCGGCTGCACTGTAGTGAAGCCAACTTCTCGGCAGTTGTCTTCACTACAGTGCAGCCAGCATGTTAAGGCTTAGCTTTTAAACATCATCGTAGCTATTTTATTTATTATCCGATTTTGAATGTTTATTTTTTTGTTGGACATATTGTCTCCTTGCGTCCAACTTTCTAATTTACTTTTTTGCCCTATCGTACTCGTTTGAAAGACAGCACGAGGATGGCCTTAAAATATCAATTCAAGGTCATTTCTTTTTTCTCGTGTAAACGTCCCCAATCATTGTATTTCTGTCATTATTGTTTTCTCATTAACCATCGGTTCGTAACACTTTAGTTGCCTCACCGTGTATAATCGAAAATTGGAAATAATTTATCAGCTAAATTCATGACGTGACCCGGACTGGAATCGGCGAACCAATCTATCTCCAGATCACTGCCATACCGCCTTTACCGATATGCAATGTTTCACTTTTAAAATTCGCGTATCGCGTCACGGGATACTTTCAATATTCACTTCAGCTAATAGAGCTGTCCTTTTCACAGTGTGTAAGCAGCGCGTATGGTGGCTGAATTGAAGGCGATAACACGTCGAATCTCTAAGGTCAAGCTTTTACAGATATTAGGAAACCCATGTACCTTCAGATCTGACCCGATGTTCCAGATCAAGTGCTCAGACTGCTAATCGTGCCGAAAACTTGGCCCAAATGATCTGATTTTCCGCTCTAAAGGCACATTTACGCAACAACTCACCTTTGCATTCTCGCAGCTAGAAGTAGATATCATCTGAAATTCCAGCATGGCGGCAGTTTTAGCTCTACTGGCTCGCAAAGTAAACAGTCAATGTTTGAGTTCAGAAGCGAATGGAAAAATTGTTTCGTCAGGAGGAATTCATTATCTTATTGTAACGTATTATACGACTGCAAGCATTTATTCAAACGATGTCGGGTTTCTAATCCATATAGCGCGGTTACCACGGCAACGACTCCTTTACCATCGCAATTAAATTTTAGCTGCGAAAATGCAAAGGCGAGTCGTTGCGTAAACACGCCCTATACCACACGCCATGGCTGTTTGCTGTGACGTGCATATCACGTGACTGGGCTAGTCCAATCAGACGGCCAAACAGCCGTTGTTCTCGTTCGTCATTGGCTAACTCATGGTGACGTCACGGCGAACAGCCACTGCTCATGGTTTAACTCTGGCCTAAAACGGGAGATCCAAATATAGCGACGGCTAAAATTACAACTATCGTAACTAGCAGTTTACAAATTTTACAGGAGAGCCAAAAATCTACGTGTTTTGCTTGTATCAAATCGAAAAATGCACCTTTTATTTTACTTTAAACGTGATGGGGAAGTAAAATTAAGTAATTTTTAAAGAATTTTGGTTAGGTCACTGTAGTTAGCTGTCTAGGACACTTACAATACTTGAATACTAGTCCCCTAATGCAAGTTGAAGTTTCAGCATTGGGATAACAACACTTCACGTTTACTGCTTATTGTAGTGGCACAAAGGCTATTGCTGATTGCAACAATAACAATACCATAATATAGCAATTGCAACAAAACAGGTGATTACAACAATACAACTGATTATGGTTCCTGGAACACTTAGTGTGAGGCATACGATTGAGCTTACTAGCTGTATATATGATTGAAGTCCTCTCTCCAGCAAAACTAAAACTATTAATTTCTCCGTTTCTATTCAATATATTTCGACCTAACTTGGCCAAATAGTATATAGCAACTTTTCCTAAGTTTATACCAACTTTTATGCAATTTCGTGCAAGAGTAAACGTACGGAGCCACACGAAAATTTGAAAACTGTTCACTTCTTGTTGGTGTTGTTCTGGTTCTTGTGTGACACGGTTTCAGAAAAAACTACTGCACCTACGTAAAATCTGAAACATGATCTAAGTCTGAAATTTCCCTGGGTTTCTTCCTCACAGAGACCATTTGTCGATTTGTCGAGCCATTCTGGAGTTACAGGTCCCTGAACGATCATTTTGATTGTTATACATTGTTTTAACCATTCTAATTAGGGAACAATGCCACTCTGCAAACTCTATATCCATTCTTCGTGCACGTGGTATGTCTTTGCTAAAAAGTCGATTGTGGAAGGGCGAAGGGGGGGGGGGGGTTCTGTATAGGATTAGATGGGGCGTACGGCTACGGGCCACGGCTCCTAATAAATAATCGTAAAAGAATCCGTGTTTCAGCTAAACGATATACAATGAAACCAAACTAAGCTACGTTGTTACGGCCTCGAAATTGGCAGCTAGAAATGATAGAAAATTGTCGTATTTATTTCGCAGATGCAGGCTTTCAGAGCTGAGTTCAATTGTTTCAAAGTGGCCAGCAACATTCGACTGCATGCATAAAGCTTTGTAGCGCGACGCCATAGCTGTAAAAAAGGTAAGCGGATTACAAACAAAAACGTCAAGTGTGCCGTAAAAAAGGGGGGATATATGATTGAATCTTCACTTGTTAAAATGAACACGGGTAAAAATTGATGATTTTTCATTGAAATAATAAAATGTACAATTGAGAAAATTCCATCTGTTTAGATGCTGTTGTGCTTTACCAATCATATATTTAAAACGTAAAGCACAACAGCACCTAAACAGATGCAATTTTCTCAATTGTACATTTTATTATTTCAATGAAAAATCATCAATTTTTATCCGTGTTCATTTTAACAAGTGAAAATTCAATCATATATCCCATCCCCCCTTTTTTACGGCACACTTGACGTTTTTGTTTGTGTGAGTCTTTGGCTGAAGAAACCATCACTGTGGCCATCTACTTACAATTTTAAGCAATTTTTAAATTTGAAACACCTGGCTTCTTCCACTTTTAGAAACGGCAGAATGTTGTGCCCACCTTAGTTTTTATTAGTTTTATTATTATTATTATTTAGTATTAGATGTTATTAGTAGTTATTATTTTATTATTATTCATTTTATTATTATTGCTTATTGTTATTCGTTTTATTAGTTTTTATTAGTTTATAAACTCTTCTAGCAGTCTCTAGCTAAGGAAACTATCACCACAAAATCTGTTA
>JAHWFP010070899.1:0-12136 GCA_023313725.1 Lithobius niger
ATCACCTCCCCATTGTGTTGTCCACAACACAAGGGGGTTCTGTGGCTTCCAGGCCAGCCCGGTGGGCGCTTAAACGTGCTGAATGGTCAGCTTTTGCTGAGGCTGCTGTATTTCAGCATGCGGTTGAGGACTTTTCTGATGTGGATGAACTTTCCACTCATTTCGCTGACGTGGTCCTTGCTGCTGCTCATGCTACTATCCCGCGTACGTCCACTCAGCCGCGGCGGGTTCCTGTTCCGTGGTGGACACCTGCTTGCGGGCAGGCCATTCAGGCCCGCCGGCGAGCGTTGCGTGCATTTACAGTCAGCCCAACTGCTGACAACTTTGTAGCCTTTAAGCGCTGTCGTGCCCGTGCCAGGTTTGTCATCCGTGAGGCTAGACGTGCTTCATGGGCGGTTTATGTTTCGTCGATCACGCGCTCCACGCCTTCTCAGCAGGTGTGGCGGAAGGTGCGCCAGATCTCGGGGAAGACCGTGCCTTCCCCGGTTTCACAGCTGAAGGTGGCGAATACCCTGATCTCTTCTGTGCCGGATATCGCCGACTGTCTTGCTTCTGCGTTTGCGCAAGTCTCGAGTGATAACCATTATGATCCTGGTTTCCTCAGAATAAAGCGTAGTGAAGAGGCTCACCCTCTAGACTTTCGCTCCGACGGGCTAGAGGAGTACAATTTACCGTTCACCAGGCAGGAATTTGTTTCAGCTTTGTCCAAGTCGCATGACTCCGCCCCAGGGCCTGATGATGTTCACTATCAGCTGTTGAAACATCTGCCTCTTGCCTCCCATCAGTTCTTGCTGGAGATGTTCAACCGTGTGTGGGCGGAAGGCTCTGTTCCGGCAGCGTGGAGGACAGCAGTGGTCATCCCGATTGTGAAACCGGGCAAAGACCCTACTGCTCCTTCCAGTTATCGCCCAATCGCTCTGACTAGCTGTGTCTGTAAACTTATGGAACGGATGGTCGGTGAGAGGTTGGTCTGGGTGCTGGAATCACAGGGATTCTTATCTGCGTCCCAGTGCGGCTTTCGACGGTTTCGGTCAACCATCGATCATCTGGTTGCCCTTGAATCGGATGTGAGGGAGGCTTTTCGCCTGCGTCAACATCTGGTTCAGGTTTTCTTTGACTTGGAGAAGGCGTATGATACGACGTGGCGTTATGGGATTCTCCGTAATCTCTATAACTATGGCATGAGGGGACAGATGCCACTGTTGCTTTCTGCTTACCTCTCAGGCCGTTCTTTTCGCGTTCGTGTCGGGGCGACTCTTTCCCGCCCGTTTGTCTTGGAGAATGGTGTGCCTCAAGGAGGTGTTCTTAGTGTCGTCTTGTTTGCTATAGGGATCAACCCCATTGCTCAGCAAGCTGCTGTTCCCCAGTCATTGATGACTTCGGCCTGCGCTTTCGGGCAGCTCGCATGCAGACCTGCGAGCGGCAGCTACAGCTGGCAATTAACAAAGTCCAGACCTGGGCGGTAAGTAATGGTTTCCGGTTTTCTCCGGACAAGACTGTGTGCATCCACTTTTGCCGCCAACGAACACTGCACCCGGATCCTTGCCTGTACTTGGGACAGGCACAAATTCCTGTTGTCCCACAGGCACGTTTCCTGGGTCTGGTGTTCGATTCCAGGTTGTCTTGGCTTCCACACTTACGTCAGCTTAAAGACAAGGCTTTGCGGGCGCTTAACATCTTGCGGGTCCTGTCGGGCACTTCATGGGGTGCCGATCGCGCTGCCATGTTGCGCCTCTACCGAGCCCTTGTCCGCAGCAAACTTGATTATGCGTGTATGGTCTATGATTCGCCTAGTGACTCCACTCTCCAGATGTTGGACACTGTGCATCACAGTGGCCTGCGTGTGGCGACTGGGGCTTTTCGAACTTCTCCAGTGGTCAGCCTCTATGCTGAGGCCTCGGAGCCACCTTTGGCCATTCGTCGGCGACAGCTTGCTATTCAGTATGCTGTGCGTTTGCGTGCTGTGCAATCCAGTCCTGCTTGGTCCATGGTTTTTGGGCCAGACTTGCGAGTTGGTAGACGCAGGGTGGGTAAGGGTGATTTCCGCGATAGGCTCCAGCAGTCCTGTCAGGATATAGCCTTTGAAATGCCCTGCGTCTTGAGGCTTGGGAGAATGCCAGTTGCCCCTTGGCTTGTCCCAGGTGGCAGGTTCATTTTTGCTCTGGCGTCCCTCCCGAAGGGTTCCACTCTACCTGCAAGATACTTACAGGAGTTCCGGCGGCTGAGTTCTCAGTACGCCGGTTATCAGCGCCTGTTCACTGATGGGTCGAAGTCCGACGTTGGCGTGGCGTGTGCTTGTGTGTGTAAGGGTGTAACGGTTGCCCATCGCCTTCCATCAGGCTATTCTGTGTTCTCTGCAGAGCTTTTGGCTCTTGGTTTGGCGGTGGAATGGATCCTTGACCTTCAGGGCACGCATTTCATTATCTTCAGTGATTCCATGAGTGCCCTGGAGTCTTTGGCAAATTACAATCCTCGGAACCCCTTGACACAACGTGTCCAAGCTTTGCTTTCCCGCTTGCCTGGCCAGCGGAAAACCGTGTTTTTCTGCTGGATCCCGGGCCATGTTGGGATAGCGGGGAATGAACAAGCTGATTCTGCTGCGAAAGGGGCCCTTTCTGGCCCTCTTGGTAGGGATCTCGGCCTTGTTCCCTCAGATGCCTTTCCAACTCTGCGTCTGAGGTTAAACGCTTTTTGGCAAACCTTGTGGGACAGACAGGACGGTAATAAGTTACGGGCCATTAAAGGCACTGTCGAGGAGTGGCACTCGGCGTGTCGCCGCAGTCGCCGTGAGGAGGTTGTGTTGGCCCGTTTGCGAATTGGTCACACCCGACTTACTCACTGTTTCGTTTTGCGGGGGGTTGACCCTCCTGAATGTTATTGGTGTCGACGGCCACTTACGGTCCGGCACATACTTGTTGATTGTCGCCGTCTTGATGGTGTTCGTCGTCGTTTCCATCTTCGGCATGACATTGCGCGTCAGTTGGGCGATAAGTCTGTCCTCCTGTCCGGTGTTTTTAAATTTTTGCAGGAGGTACAGATGTATGACAAGATTTAGGTTAGGGGTTTGAATAACATCTCTGTAATGTGTGGTGCAGTGGCAACCCGGACCACTGCACTGTGACTGAGGTTGGCGCTAATGACCAAGTTGTCGACGCGCCATTAAGCCTCAATCCCCCCCCCCTCTTGTGCACAGTGGTGTAACAATATTTAAATTGATCGCTAAGTCATAATTGCCTTATTATACAGATCTTAAATCATCCCCGCAGTTGTGTAAGAGTACTAGGTGTTTTCGTTACACGCAAAACTAAATTATCATAGTACTTAATACTATTGGTTAGTGGCAGTGAATGCAAAAGTAACTTCTTCATAGTTAACATTCTAAAAATGTCGTAGCGCTTATTTTGAAATACGGGAATCATCTTCATAGCACAGGTTACGCGCAATTTCAAATAAATAATAATAGCAGTGCCATTATCTTCTGCAAATTTTCGACTGTCAATACTCGGGAGTGTTGGGGCTCAGATGACAGACTTCTTCAGGCAAAAACAAAAATCACGACGATCGAACAGAACATGACATAGTGACGTGATTTTTCTGTGTCTGCCTGAAGAAGACTGTCGTCTGGGCCCAAACATTTCCTCAGTATTGACAGTCGAAAATTTGCAGAAGATATTGGTACTGATATCTTTATTTATTTGAAATTGTGTGTAAACTGTGCTACGAAGATCAATGTGTGGTTGGGCGTAGGTTACTATTGAAGAGGTTGTGATGTTGGGCCCAGCCTGGGCCTTGTCAACATCGTGCATAGTTGTTTCACTTGTTTCGTCACGACGTTAGTTTTCCGACAGTTCCACCCTCAATGAGGGGTTGGGGACTCCCTTTAAACTCGCGTCCCGTGGTCACGAATAAATACAGGGTGGTCCACAAAAAACTGACGACCGAACATTTTTCAAGTTTTCTAGTTAGCACCCCTCTGAACCAGGAGAGGACAGAAATCTTCCAGTATCATTAGCTTTGATTTGTGTCCTCTGCTGACTCTGAGGGGTGCTAATTAGAAATGTTGGGTCGTCAATGGTTTAGCTTGTTTCTCAGAGCTGTCATGCATTCATCATTAGTTTCGTATAAGGAACTTTTTCGGGAGAAGGGGTAGGCCATGGATTACCAGTCTTCCCCCTATGTAGGGGGGGGGTGCAAGGAATGTAGTACCTTGTGGTTGGCTCGTTTGTGCACACACTTGGGCGCATCACGAGCCGCCCTTTAATTAGGACTGGCCTACCTATGCTTAGGCGGTCATTACGGTGGGAAGAAAACGTTTAAATGTGGTTGGAAAGGCTTTTGCAGAAAAGAAGGGTGGTCGTAAAACCTTTCCTTGATTACAAAATTTGATTACACACAAACTACGCTAGGTACTAACAAGGTTTTCTGCAACATGAAGCTCAAGTCGTCGAATTTTATTCAACTAGGTTAGCACACTTCAACACGTGCTCCGTTTGTGGACTGGAGCACATCGAAGCGATATTCGTCAACATCTCTTCTGTTACTTTCGCTACATCAGCTGTTATCCCACCCTCTAGTGTTTCAATGTTAGTAACGGGTATTCTGTATACTGGGTCCTTTATGTATTCCTACTGGAACGAGTCAAGGGGTAATCTCCAGGGATCTGGGTGTCCATGCTATTGGACCATGGCTCCCAATCCATCAGCCAGAGACTGTTTGATCTAGGCCTCCACTAACATGTAATTGCAACTACATCAATATCAGCCATGGGTACTGTAGGCTTCATAAAAAAGAAAGGTCCAATAATCATGTTCTTCATGAGTCCACACCAACAGTCATCTTTGGGCTGTTCCTCTCGTGTTTGATAACAACATTGGGTTTTTCGGTACCATGTGTGCATGTTGTGGCTATTTACCCTCCCCGAACTTATTTAAAGAAAACCTTTGAGTTGAACTTCGTTTTGTAGAAAACCTGTGTTTATAACTATCATAGTTTTTTGTTTAATAAATAGTTGTAATCAGGGAAAGACTTTATGACCACTCTATACTGAAGAAGTCTGCCTATCTTGCCATGCGTAGGTCACTTCTTGAGTATGCAGCAGCATGGGACCCACGGTCAGGTGATCACATTAATAAGTTGGAAATGGTTCAGAGACGGGCCGAAATGATGTCTGTGAGGTGAGGCACCACCTTGGACTGTTATACAAGATCAAACATGGTCTCACGTTTATCAATTCTGGTCAGTTCTGTCAGAATTCAGATTTCATTTCTAAAAATTGGCCACTCCCAGATCTAAAGATTTCAGTGTAGCACCGACTACTTCATGTGTTTTTTCTATCCAAGAACTGTTGTGGATAGGAACTACCTAACTCCTTGCGTAGCGGAAGCATCTGCATTAGCTGCTTTCTCTACAAAGTGCAGGGGTCTCTGGCAAAAACCTACTTGTAGCCATAATCTATAGCTATTTTTATTTGTGTTATTTTCTGGGGAAGTTTTATGTTTATATACACTGTAATTCCCACATGTGGGCGCTGCGTATCATCTTTACTTTCTCACAACAGCCTTTCCGCAATCAAAACATTCGAACGGTTTCTTCCCACTGTAATGACCGCCGAAGCATAGGTAGGCTAAAAAAACTGGAGTTGAGCTTCGTTTTGCGGAACACCTATGTTTTTGCCTATCATAGTTTTTATTTAATAAACTTTCGTAGTCAGGGAAAGACCAGCCTGTATTATCCCACAAAAGCCTTTCCACACTTCATACATTCGAACGGTTTCTTCCCGCTGTAATGACGGCCTAAGCATAGGCTAGTAGTTACTTAAAGGGACTGCTATTGTAGATAAGGAAAGACTTTTATGACCACTCTGTCGGCTTTAACTGTGCATGCACGTGTACGCAGTCGAAAGAAAACGTTTGAACGTGATGGTTGTTGAGAGGCCTTTACGCACAAGGCACACAATTCTAAACTCTGGAAATAGTCTGAATGTTGTGAGTGTGGAAAAGTTTCTTTCAAGAAGTGTTTTATTAAACCTAAATGCAATTGGGATTTAATAATTGCTACATTTTTTTAACATTGAATTAGGTGTATCATTGCCATCTGCACCTCTCCTGGATGTAGTTGGAAAGATCTAGAGCTGGGCAGTATCGGGATTTCACGGTTCGGTACAGTATCGGTTTTTCCATTTTTCATACCTCGGTTTTCGGGTACGGTATTGTTTTTTTCTACAATACAAAATGTTAAACTTATTTTTTTAATTTTGTATTTTAACGTACTTCAACCTTGGACGAACCAACATCGAAAAAGTTGTGCTGATTTTTAAATTATTTAAAAATAATGCTTTTCCCGATTTTAAGATTTTGATGTTAATTCGTGCAAAACAAATCTTGTTCAGCGACCTTATATACGAGAAGGCATCTTTTTGGCTGCAGTGGTTGACTTCCGGTTGCGTTGTCTGTGTGTCTGTGTTGCAACTGCAACCAAAGGCTTGCAAACGTAGACTGACAGAGTGACAGTGAGTTGTCGTTTCTGTGCTGCGTTTTCTTTCACTATTTAGCAGTTTGTTGGTTTTCAAGAATAAAGGTAGCAAAATGGAAAAGTGTACGATCGTGTAAGCAGTATTGAAACCAAGCCATGTCATAGCCGAAAACGATTTTTTGCAGATAACCGAATTCGGTTTCGGTATTTTATAAATACCGAAAACCGCTGTATTAATACCGATACCACCCAGCATTACATCCAACTGTTTGTAGCCTACTCGTACAACAAAAGTGATGCTAGTTAATAGTAAAACGTCATTGCTTGCGTCTGAAAACTTGCAAATTAAACAGAAATTAAATTTCGCTCTCACGCATCAATTTTCTTATAATATAACTCCCGAGAACCACTCAACCTTTTTTAGCGGCCAAAAAGTTAATTAAGTGGTCCTCAAGAGTACCCACATAGATCTTTGCTGGTCACAAGGAACGGCTTTTTCCTGGGACCAGAGTCTAAAGAAATTTCCTGTTTGCGCATCAACCAAACCCTTTTTGGATCCTATGACCATGCCAGAGCTCCATTTAACGGGATCTCACAACTAAAAACTTGAATCTAAAGACAGACTTTTTGACTAGGAACTTGGTTGAACCTGGCATGAAAACAAAATGCAGGCTACTAGTTTATTTTATTTTGAAAAAGAAACATGCCATTGCCTGCATCTAAAAATCGTGAATTAATACCATTAAAAATTAAACATTGCTTACCCACATCAGTTTGGTGCAGTACCACTTTGAGAACCACTTAATTTACCTTTAGTGGTCTAAAATGACTCAGAATATTTTGTAAAATGTTCCAAGGTTAATACTTTCTTTTTTTGCAGTGTTCTTTGCATTAATAGTGCCTTAGAAGACTGCCAATGCGAACGTGTCCTTATGGAGATAGTTTGGTTCATCACACGTTGCGGCATGTTGCTTTAACAGCTATGTGTACCTTCCAAATCTACAACAAGAACTGGCAAATTCAAGTTAAGAGGACATGCGGCACTCCTTTCGATGTCACTGTTGAAAGTGATGTCACTCCTGCATTTTGGAACTCTTAATTTGCCAAGGTCTATATGTGGTAGGTACATGTGGCTCTTGTGGCAACATAAAACGAGTGGTTTTGGAAGGCACTTGTTTGTTAAAGGACACATAATTTCCATGGTACGTAATTCCATTTTGTGGTGGTTCGTTGCGGTGACGGATTTGTAGACTCGTTTAAAACGTTTTAACACAAATGTGCACCACATATGCGGTTGATAGACTGTTCACTTCAGATAACCTCGAACCAACAGTGTCGACTGCTGCAGTACTTACCTGAACAAGTGGCACAAGTAGAATTCCAGTGTAGTTTTGTTCCAGTGGCTAGTTGGTCATACTATCTTGTGTTTTGTTGGAATTTGTGGTCATTTTTTTGACGTTTACCATAAATTACGAGGGATTTTTGCTACATTTAGTGATTGTGTACCTACCACTTCAAAAATAACTTTCGTAACTTTTAGTTGAAATGTGCGATTTTCCAAGATCGCAGAAATTACATGTCCTTACAACTCATGATAGTTGAACGCCCACACACAAGGTTTTCTGAACTGAGGGAGAAATTAATTAGCCGACAGACAATTTGCCTTAATTTAAGTAAACCCTCATCTCTAGTCACATTTTCATGAAACAGACGTTGACGTTGACGTTGACGTTGTTAACTTTACATCAAAGGTTTCAGCTTGGTGAGAGTAGTAAATAATTGCCGACTAACTCACACTAAAAGAGCATTTGAATAGGGAAAAGTTGTGCCAATACTACACAGTATTTCTTGTTAAAGTAACTTTGCAGGAAGAGCTTTGGAAACATCGTTGTTTTTTCCACCAAGATTTCTCCCAATGGCTTCACTTCTCACCTATTGGGGACCCCGAATTCATAAGTTGGGCTATTTAAACAAGTGGCTTATAAGCACTAAAGAAATTTGGCTCAATTTCCTTTATAGGTTATCAGTCAATTTTAATTTTTACAAAAACCTGCAAAATGTAAATAGCATCGTATGAGTAGCCTTTTAGTTCAAGGCACATAAAATAAATACTGGTTTCATGATACTTACATTTACAACAAATAGTTGTTTTGCTTTGCAATGATTCACAAATTATTGTAGGCCATGTGACTATAGTGAACCTTTGTGACGTAAAACTAGTAAAATAAAAGTGCTACAATTGAAGGAATACTGGATTCTTAATGCTTAAATTTTTTTATTTACGGCTCCATATAAATAAGGACCCCCCTACTTTCCGCGTCATTTTTAAGCAAACTTTTGTGATGAAATTTGCTGCATTCGCAGAATATGCGTGCAAACGAAAAACCCTCAGCAAAAATATCTTGTAAGTGGCGAGAAAAGGTCCGTTTTAATTTAAATCTCACTTTCAATTCAATACAGCTACCGTCAACAAACTGAAGGCCGTGCTTTAACCACCAGAATAACACACCTTGAAGACATGAATTAATTTTTTACGGGAAAATGTGATCGCAAACTTTCGATTTTTACTCTAGTGAATGGTCGAAGGATTGGAGGTTGCGAATTTTACGATTGCAGAAAGTATGGGTCCTTACACGTAAATGCAAGGTACGCTCTATTTGCAGTCAATCACAACCGTAGGACGTGTGATGGGAACCTTCGTAATTTTAGGTAAAATAACGCTGGAATTCTTAAGCTCGTAGCAAACTTCAAAGTCCAATATGCACGTTTTCGACGAAACACTTCGATATTTTTCCGTCTTCGTATAACACCTGAAATACGCGACTGTTTCGATGTTGACAAATGCGAAACTGATTTCGGCCACGGATTTTGAAGATAGCCACAAAGATATGAATGTGTCGATAATGAGCCAAACCACAACAAATGTAGATAGCTAAGACAAAAGGAAAACATCTTTGCTACGAACTTTGCATTTCAGCGTTATTCTATACCTAAAACGTCAGTTTACATTCAAAGTAAACACACCTTCAGTCTCTTCGACCTATGTAATAAAATCCAAAGCACAAATCAGTCATCCATGGCATTTCCATCTCAACTCGTTACCATCTTCAAGCGATAAAACGTAAAGACGGAAAACCTGGACAAATCCAGCCTCGGTCAAGTCAAGTCGGATCATCACTGCATGCAACGATGGTGGGGGGCAATTAAATCCAGCACGGAGAAATTTCGAGCAGTATAGGCAGGAGGCGTGCACAACATGAAATCACGTGCTGGTTTTAACCCTCTCCTACTAATCCTCAGTTGTATACGGTTGTAATCCGCCTGGTTTTGCCCCAAGTGAACATGGATGTAGGTTTTTCCTTCTTAACCCAAGTTTTTTATTTTAACTTTATAACTTGTTGAGACAGAAATGTTGTGACTATGTTTATTTATGTGGACTTTGTTTGGCATATTTATATTAACGTAAAGCACATAAAGTAAAGTCGTTTCATTTTGAAGGAGTCTGGTTTCTTAACCCTTAAAAAAATCTTTTCTTTGCATCAAATCACTGACTAGCGGACATATAACATAAAGCACATAAAATACAAGTGGTACATATTTAGAGATCGGTGTTGTGACCAAAACTATCACTATTTCTGTGATGCTTTCTGCAGCAAACAAATTACGATTCTGCGTCAATTTTCGCAAATTCTACGACATACAAGGGAAATATAAATGTTGCACCTATAATGTGTTATTTTGTTTTGCAATGTCTAAAATCAAGCAGAACGTTGATTACATACTTGACCCCTTGTACAACACACCAAACTATTTTTACTGTGAGTTATCAGAAGTAACATCGGAAAAATTCCCCTCTGTAGAAATGTACGACAACTGTTGTCACCTGGTACATATTTTTAGTTCTCTATACCGTTAGTCCGCCAAAAAAAAAAACATGCTTCTCAGGCCTGTTCCTAGTGTCCCAAACCCGTTCTGGTCAAAAAGTTTTATTGGACTTTGAGACGACTGCGTTATTGTTTTGTGTCCTGAGCTTTTTCGACCGAAATACAAGACAAATATTGTAAGTTCTGTATCCAACTTTTGGGTCTTAAACTGCTCTATATTTGCATAGTACTTTATTTTATTGCAAATACGGCTTTCTCTTTTTCAAGTTCATTAAATGCTCTTCATCTCTTTTCCTCCTTTACCTCTGTCATACTAACTTGTTCCTTATTTTCTTCCGCCTTTTTCTTCATAAATTGTTCAAACCATGTCGGAGGTTTCTTCCGATTTTTGTTTGTTTGGCTTTACCTGTTTTTATTTGATTTTGTGTTGAAACTGTAGGCAACGGAGAAGTTATTTCCACTGATAAGTTGATGAGGAAGAATTGCCATATTGACACAAGGAAGACTTTTAAATTATGAAATAAAAGCCTGATAACGGGGTCACTTTCGCGAATTCAGGAAATGTTCGAGAAGCAAAGAACTTTTTTTGACGGCATTACAATTTTTTTCTAAATATGGTAATTCAGTTAAAAAAAATATTCCATTTCTGCAAAATATCCTTAATTCTGCAAATTCATGACAGCAAGTTTAGTTCGTTGAACGCCACATCAACTATTTGAAGGAAATTAAATATATAAGTTGTGGAAATTCTGCAGTTGCAGAAAACGTGTCTCTACATTTTGAAGGACTGGATTCATAACAATTTTAAAGTTCTGCAAAAGGCTATGAATCACAATCGTAGGATACGGTAGTTAGTTTACCGGTAAGGCAAGGCTGTTAAATTAAAAAAAAAATTGTTCCTCGGAAATTCCTAATCTTAATTTCACAAATTAACCGTTGAGGATCATTGCCTGCAATACGACGCATGCATATGACCTATGTATTTAGGTGATGCTCTTCAGTACCAGTTCATTGGCTACATATTAAAAGTTTCTTCAGGTTCTGGCATACATTAGGAAATCCATGTATAAGCCTGTTACATAAAACTACCCGCACACAAGCACGCGCACTTGCAAAACACATATACATAACATGTACATTCCCAAGAATAGCTTACTACTTTTAGGCTAGTGTGCGCAGTTATTATCCATTAAATAATTTACTCGATTAGGCCACACAACATAAAAATAATGGCGAAAAAATGAACCATCTTCTACTTTGAATGTTCGAAATTAATTGATCAGAAATGTAACGCTCAAATTAAAAAAAAAATGCATTCAGTACGGTATTTTGCAAATTTTAGATATGCCTTATAGTCCGAGTGGTGATCTTCAGGCGTCCTTTCTTGTACTTGCTTCTGTTTCACATTGCCACGAGTGCTAGTGTTTTAAAAAATGCGTGGAAACCGTTGTACAGTGGGCAACGGTTTCCACACATTTTTAAAAACACTAGCACTTGTGGCAATGTAAACCAGAAGCAAGTACAAGAAAGGAAGCCTGAAGAAGATAGGAGACCGAAATTGACACCACTCGTATTATTCGGCCTATCGAAAATTTGCAAAATAGCGTACTGTGAATGTATTTTTGTTTTTGAATTTGAGGTTTTCATTTGTAATCGATTGATAAATATATTAACGTTTCTCAGGCAAATAATTTCGAAAATCTGATGGTACTTGCGGATTTTAATTTTTTTTTCACTAAAAATGGTGATATAGGATGAGGGTACGTATTTTTAGCACAAAG
>JAHWFP010070900.1:0-17901 GCA_023313725.1 Lithobius niger
CAGCAGTACTCACGATACCGAGCCGAGTGCTAACACGAGGCGCGATAACGTTTTTGTTTTTTTTGAACACCGTACGAAAAACCGACACAAAATCCGAATCGGTTTCGGTTTCGGTGTTCACTGAAAACCGAAAGTTCGGTTTCGGTTACCGACCCATCCCTAGTATTGGCCATGCTAGGATGGCTACCGACGTATAACTCAACAGCCATGCCTGTGGATACTGTGTGGATAGGGCACCTCCACCTGATGCGTTACGCCTCGTATATGTCCACGCGTAACTTAACGCGCATACAAACAGACACAGAAAAGAAAGCGGCGCCGGTGTATCCACAATCACGCGTAAAAAGGGGAGAGAATGACCGACCGACTTGACCTATTTACAAATCCCTCTATTGAATACCCAGTTTCGTAGTAGCTGGAGGGCAGAAAACCCGTCCTACCGCGCGGCTCACGCGGCCTACGCCAACTCCAACGCGCTGCCGATTCGCAATGGATTATGGGTAAGCGACAGGGGAGAAACCAGTTTTCTTTTTTGCGTCCGCGTCTACGCGCGTCAAGAAACGTGTGGACGTATACGAGGGGTTATGGTTTCAGGCAGACCTATGATGCATAGTTACGTATGGGTTGCTGCTTTTGGAGACAGGTATCACAGAAGCATGGGTGCCAGGCTCAGAGGTCCTAGTTTCGTTCTAGCCGTTAAGTCAGCCTGTGACCATGTCGGTGTGGTTCTTTTTTGGCAGTGCTAGCAGGGATGAGTGTGAGTGGCCGTGTAGGCAAAGTCCTACTGACGCTGCTGAATGATAGGCATTGTTTCACAAGATTGGGTCGTTGTGTGTCATTGAAAGAGTCAGATGTGGTCCTTCCATCTGTAACATTATGGCGTATGCAGATAGAGTTTTGGGTGCGGTAGGTGAAGGATGCCCCTTTTTGGGCGTCGTCACTGTCGGCTCTTGTCAAGAATGTGGTGTCGCCTGTTGGACCATGGTATTTTTTCATGTCGTGGAGCCAGTGGATGAGGCCAACCGAAGCGACTGGTGTTTCAAGGATATCTGACCAGTTACGTGTATTTTGTGATGAATCTTTTTGAACTGGTGGAATAGATGTTCGACCCCGGCTTCCAAGCTGTGTTGTTCATGCCAACCAGAGGCTGTGCCCAGTGTTAGGGTAACAGAATTGGCAACGGTGTTTGACTTGGTCCACGGATTCGACCTAGGAATTCGTAGACTTGTAATCCTACTGGACTCGCAGTCAGCCGTGAGGTTCTCGGGGGGGATTGGGATGGCTAAAATTGGTTCATCATTTAGCTCTTGAGATTGGGTTAAAGATTCGGTACATTAATAAATTCTGGTGCGATGGGGTGGTTTCTATGTTCTTGGTGGTCCCGGGGTATTCTGACGTAGAAAGGAAACGGAAGTTGCTGATGATCTCGTGCACCTTGCGAGTGCCAAGAATATGGCACTTGTAATGAGAGCACGGTCAGTTTGGAGGAGATGCCGTGCCTTGTTTAGCGTCCTTCCATCTGTGTCAAGACCGATGAAGTAGACTTACTTCCAAGGTTATCTGCTGTCCTTCTGCGCAGACTGTGGACGCCGGGTCGTGTAAGACTTAATGGGTACTTTTGTGTGGTACTTTCGCGCAGTCACATTCCCTCGGAGTGGAGGATATAATCCGCTTCCTTCTGCAGTGCTCTTTGTTTACGCCTAGCCAGAGATCCTCTGATGTTCAATGGGTAATTTTATGGGCACGTGGCCACATGTAAGTGTGAAGCACTATCGTGTGCTACAGTCAGTGATGAATTTCTGCATCAGGTCTAGGCATCTAAGCAGCTGACTTGTTGTCCACTGTTTGGTGTCGTCTTAGTTTTTGCTCATGTGTTAGTAGTTTACGGTTTCGTAGTAGGCCCCATTGTAGTTTTGTAGTTTCATAGGTATAGTGGGGCAGAAAACCAGCAGTGGTTACTGCTCCCAACAAATTAGTCATTCTACCAATGTTACATTTGGCCTTTTGACTAGCTTCGTTTGGAGTTTTGTTGGCCACTGCGGATCCCTGGAAATTCCTGGAAAAAAATAAATAAAATTCCTGGAAAAAAGCCGGAAGAGTAGATCGTACCCTTGAAGACTCCTGGAATATTTTCCTTCTTTTTTTGTTTTTTGTTTTGTTTATGTTTTTAACTATCACAACTTATCATTGATCGTGTGTTAAATATCGAAGAAAATAAAACTTGCTCTCAACTCTGCAGGCTTCACACCTTTTTATTTTTTTCCCCTTTGGTTAATGGGACCAGTGGCGTTATGTCCCGAAATATAAGTTGCCAGCGTGTTTTTTTTTATCTCGCCCTGTGCGTTGTGCCAAGTGTTTTTTTTTTTTAATGTGTTTGACTTATAACGCACATTTTTATCTGATTGTAAATATCGGAAACTTTTGCCAGCGCTCGGCTACAAAATACAAATGAATTTCTTGCATGCTAGTCACAATATTTTTAAAGAAAGCAAAAAGAAAAACCGTCGCTGCCCATTATGGCGATAGTGTTGCTATCTACCTAAATTTGTTAGTTGAGAATTTACATACGAAAAAAAAAGGTTTTAATTTACCCATTTGTTTAAGGATTTTTTTTAAGTGCGTGAACCGTGAAGTTTACAAACTGATCACGTTTGCAGAAATCGTTGAACTGAAGATGCTATTTTAAACTTGCTCACGTAAATTTATAAAGCACCAGCTGATCGATAACCCTTCAGAAGAGCTACTCGCGAGCTGCACCATCGCGCACCCGTCGGTAGTTTTCATCATCGGATTGCAGAAGCGCCACTCGCGAGCTGTCTCTCATGTGGCATTGTTGTTGCAATTAGGGGGTCGCAGCTGTAGGCTACTAGAAGAAGTTGCGTTCCAAACCATTGCTCTTTGGACTCCTTCCGGCGGCTTGCAACGCCAACGTGGCGGAACTAACTTCCTGTGCTCTTCTGAATGAGATTCGCGAGAGGCCAATTCCACAATCTATTTATTTATTTTACAAAATTGTGGGTAACGCCGTAAATATAGCAAAGTGGTAACTTCACATTAAAACAACAATTTTAAAAACAGAAGAAACATGACTCCCTGTTCTCGCCTGAATGAGATTCGTACGACCCACATCCCATAATTCATCATTCCTGTCGTAATTACTCGTGTGGTGTGCGACGAAGGCAACGCAAAGTTTAAAGGAAGAGTGCCACAAATGTGAAAACGCTGGACATCTTAAAAACGATTCAAACATCAATTTTTAAAATCGAACAGCTATTGGAAACTTAGTTCAAACTTCTCCTTGTGCTAGCATAAATTTTGAAAACATCACCGCAGTTTAACCCTACTCGTCGGACTTGAGGATTCTGCAATTTTTTTAGTTACTGCTACCGAATTTGCTCACCACGTGTAATGACGGTAATCGCATCGTCAATGGCGGCAACCACAGCTTCAAAGCGGAAGTAGCCCATCACATTTGCTGGAACCCCTCAAATGGTGAATCTACTTGTCCGGTAACAGTTTATCATAAATCGTCCCAGGTGCAATAGCCAGTATGATATTAAGCAGATTGACGCTGGCAAAGTCCGTTTTGGTGTCTTCCTGGACCTAACGAAAGCATTTGATACTGGTAATCATTCTCGACTAATTAAAGAAATAAACCTTTGCGGTATTAAGTTCCTGTGTCAATGACGGCGGGCTAAGGTTTCGGAACGAAATTAATTAACACCAGGAACACAAACACAGTTGTAATCGTTATTCAAGAAATTTAATCTAAATTTAATAGGCTGTACAACTAAAAATCTTGAAACGGCACCTAAAAGCACGCGATTGTCTTTCAGGTTTTGAGTAAAGATCACTGATAGGCCTACACAAGGAGTTTAAACTGTTTTTTTTTTCTCCGGCCGCCGCCCCATCCTGTTTTTAAGGTAAGGATGTCACTTTAATCGTAGAGAATAAATCACAAGGTTAAAGGCCAGTCTTTAATGCAGACTGTATGCATCGCCAAGATGAAAAGTTGCTTTCCCTCCTTGTATAGGTTTCTGACCTTTAGGTCACCATTGAGAAAGAATGAACAGCTTCCTACTGAGCTCGGCTGGAGCTTAAGGCTAGGATCCGTCCCGGTAGCACAGTGGTTCTTCATTGCTTGCGTGGTGACCAAGAAGCAAATTTGCTTTCCCTCCTTGCCTATGTTTATGACCTTTAGGTCACCCCTGAGAAAGACTGAACAGCTACTAAGCTCGGCTGTACCGTGTAGCCAGAATAGGCCCAAGAGCGCAGTGGTGAGAGCGCTCGGCCTAGTCCGCAGTAAGTCCTGGGTTCGACTCCCCATCGGGGCAGTTGTCTTTTCTTTCTTTCTCAAATTAGTTTATCTTGTTTTGCCGCAATGCCAGTCTTTAATGCATAATGTTTGCTTCGTTTACGTTTAAATCATGTTTACTATAGTGTCCGCCAACAAAAGAAGTCCAACGCACGTCAAGACGGGGCGATGCATTTTGCAGTCCTGTAACGTGCGGTTGCGCAGGAGTGAGTGTACCTTGCGTATACAGTGTGAGAAGTTCGTCACGAATATAACGGCAAGGGGCACTTTTTCCCTTGAAAAAGTACTCGTCATACAATTCCCATATAAGGCGAGACAAGGTATAGTTTGTTCCATAACACTGTCACATCAAGAATTTATAAAAGATTGGGGGGGGGGGGATTCTTGGTGATTTTATGCTCCCGGTTGGCTGTATGGCTTTTAGTTTTGCAACATGACTTCAGACGTTATGTAAATGTTGCAAAGTCCTTCATTTTCGTATTTTTCACCTCGTGAGAAACGGTTTTGCTGCGTTCGCTCTTAACTTATGTTGCAGAAGTTATTACGCGCAGGATGCTCGAATATAGTGAGAAGGCGTGTTCTTTTAATTCATGGCTGGTAAGGGGTCACCTTGTGAAGTTTTCGGTGAACTTTCACTAACTTTCAAAGTTACGTGTTTGGAAGACGAAACCTTTCTCCTCCTACACTTCAGACTTGAGTGTTTTTCCTTGAAGAATCTACTTTTAGCGCTGCAGTAACGAATTTTCAGAAATGTAATTAAATAATCCGAACGTGGATTGGGGGCGGAGGATGGGACGGTGGGGGGAGAGAGAAGAAGGGGCGGAGTAGACGCCAGCAAATGTCATCGCGTGTGTTAATTAGTCCTGAAAACTTTTGGTCAATTTCACTAATTCAATTAGTGGGAGGCTTTTGTTGGCCGATGATTCAGCAAATTTCACCCCTCTTCGGCTGCTCATCTCCCCCCCCCCCCCCCAACCCCCCCCCCCCCCCCCACTTCTTCACTCGCAGGCCAACTAGAGAAGGGGGGCGGGGGTAGCCGTCACCGCCGTGTTTGGTTTGATGGAATGCGTATATTGTATAGCGAGCGCTTATGGGGATGTGGTTGATGTTTGTAAGGATTTGATTTGGCTGTGAGATCTGGCCCCTTCCCCGACTTCGAAGCCGGCGCGCGACCTTGGCCAAAACGTGATGAATTATTATAAGTTTGTCGTAACTCGTGATTGAATTATGTTCCCCCTCCCCCCTACCTTTTTTGAGTGTTTCAAAAGTTATTCTTGCTTTCTTATAATTCTTGGAATTTTTCACCGTAATTGAGTTTAAAGGGGATAAAGACGTCCGCAGATTTCCAAAAATGGGGGGAAACCTCGCAATTATGATCATTGAAAAACCTTTTTTAATTGTTTTTGCCTTCGTTTTAAACAATTTCCTTCATAATTTGAAAGGGTAATTTGTTTAGAAGTGTTTCAGTACTGTAAAGTGAGAATATTGCTCACTCTCTTGTTGTCGTATTTTGCTTCGAATGGTGTATTTTTTTTAATCCAGGGCATTTCGTGTGTGTGTGATGACAATTTTTGCGTGTCGCGCCCAATATTGCTCAAAAGTTGCAAACCCTGAATTTACGCACTTGCTTACTTTGCCTGCTCAGTCGCACTCTTAAAACATTTTAGGGCATTGGTGGTTCAGACAGAGAATGACTTGACGTTGTCATCGACTGGTTAGCTATGGCGTATTATCGACTATCTCTGGTGCCTGCAAGGTGCACTTTGGTGTTCCATTATAGTCACACCGGGAAGTTGCAAAACGAAACCTCTTCTACGAACGGGCTTTTATTTAAAGCCCAGTTTACATTGATCTACCTTGGATTCAAAATACTTTTGTTCATCTCACGAGCTGGAATGTCTTACCAGTTAACCACGCTTAACACTTTACCACGCTTCCCAACGAAATTAGCTCAATGGCGACGTGGTGGGATCATTTGAACTGCTGTCTGGGCAAGGTGCACCTATCCTTCCAAGCAAAGCAGGCAATCCGCGGCCCATCTTGAGTTCGCCCCAGAATGAACACAATGATTGTACGTGTTTGGTCGCAGAGTGCCTTGTTGATATCCAAAGTAGTTACAAAAACAATGGCGGCCGTCCTTTAAAGCCGCTCCCTCCAGGAAGACGTAGCCGATCACAAAATAAGTGCAGGACTCAGATACGCCACGCACACTATAACTCTAAAAAAAATCGCTCTGTTGGTCATTAACAGCTTAACGCGAGTCTTTTGTCACTGATAACGATTATTATGCCGATTTCAGGTAAGTGAACAATCGCCCACCGGTTAATCTGCAGTTAGATATGTTGATGACATGTGCCACCTTTACAACGTAAGGAATTTTGAAAAGGCTTGGTTGTCATGTGGAATATAGCCGAGCTCATAATTTCTAACGGCAGTTAACCAATGAGAAGCCAGTAAACGGTAGCCACCAGGCAATCACGCCTCCTTAACACAGGTAAAACGATCACTGGTATTTTATAAGATAAAACTGTCAGCTTTGTCCCCACATGTTGTTTTTACGATCGCCTGGTTTACTGGTCTCCGCCACATAACACAAGTATCACATAACTACATTTAGTAGGCCTTAGCTAATTTGTATACACATACGATGTACCGTGCCTGATAGGAAGGCTCAAGGTACGTGATAGTCACGTGGGGCATGATTCGAATTCCTAGCAACGTACAATTAATCTCTAGTTACCATAGTGACAAACAATCAGCTTTACCGTAGTAGCAGCTTTACACCAAAGCGTGTTAGGCCTAATCACTGCTAATATTCGAAGTATAGCGACAAAACTGCACTAAAACCATGCGCAACGGCTGTTTGCCGTGACGTCACCAGGAGTTACCCAATGATGAACGAGAACAACGGCTGTTAGGCCGTCTGATTGGACTAGCCCAGTCACGTGATATGCAAGTCACAGCAAACAGCCATGGCGCGTGGTATACGTACAATTTAAATGCGGTTCTTAAAATTAAATTAAAAGTAAATGGTATTCTCAGATAAAAAGCAAAAAAAAAGTCTTCGCCTAAACAATTTATCTCTGCTCTAAACAACTTATCTTTGATGATTTCCGGTTTTCGCTAAAAAATTAAAACACGTATCACTTTATCTGCGAACTAAGCCATTCCACGAATTTTGTACCCTCATGCGTAAGCTTTCTCCCTTTTCCTCTTGGTCGCTGATTGACTGAGGGGGTGTGGGTTGGGGCGTAGTGGGGGTGTGTATTAGAGGGTGTGGGGGTTGTGTGGTGTTACTGGTGCTCCAGGAAATGACAGCATTGCGGCCAGCGAAGCACGGATTTGTTGCAATTTGCGTTATCCTGATTGGTGATTGTTCCGTTTGAATGAAGAGGGGGTGTTTGAAGGTTGGGGGTACGGCTAAGTTGGGGGTGGAGGGTGGGGGGGGGGAAATGCGGGGAAGATAGGGTTAATCGGAGATGATGCTATACTCTGTTCCACCTCAAGAATAGACCAGATTGGAGGGGATGGTCGGGGAAGGCCAGCGTGGCTTGGGCGGGATAAGCTGGCCAACTGACTTCCACAGGATTAAGTTGAAGATCTGCAGAGAAGCCCAATTTCTACTAGGGATTCGGGCAGCACGATAAAGCTCTTCAATAATTTGTTTTACAGGTTAAAACAAAAAATCTTATCTTGCTTGTTTTACATTTCTAAGCTTATGTCCGAACAGATTCCAAGGTTAAGTTATTTTCAGAGTGGTTGTAGTAATAAGATCAGAATAATAATACAAATTTGAAATTAACAATAGCCAAAAGCCAATAGCCTTGCACCTGTTTTATTAATTTATTTCAGTTGTTAGAAGTGTATGGGAGGAGTAAGTGTGCCGTACTTGGTGTTTTTGTGTGTGTGTGTGTGTAAGTAGCTTCATTTCAATACTAAACAACTAAACAGTATTTTTAATTTCTTCTTGTTTAATGTAGCTGAAATATGTTTTGGTATAGATAGGAGAAAAGTATTCATCCAGCCTACTGCCCATGAAAAGGCTTTGACGGCAATGAATTCAATTTAAAACAAAAATTCTTTTCACTTTTTCCAATTTCATAAACATCTAATTGAAAGAAAAAAAATAACAGGTGCAAGCATTTTCTAAATTTTTGGGGGCTGCTGTTGTGTTTTCAAATGTGTATTATAAAAATATGATTTTTTTTTCAATATAAATCTAATTATGGTTTAAACTAAATCTAAACTGTATCTTTAGATTTAAACCGTACTGAACAGTATTTTCACACTAAACAGTATTTTTCGTTTTTTATTTATTTTTTTATTTATTCAGTATTATTTTTTTATTAATTACTCGTAGCCTAAGTGAAATGTGTTTTGATAAAAATACGGGGAAAAAACATAACCAACCGCCTACTCTTTATAAAATTGCTTTGAAGACAAGCAATCCAATTTTATAAACATTTTTAATTATGCTTTGAAAAATTAGGTGGAAGAAACAGCTCATTTTCAAATATGTATTATTATTCCAATCTTATTACTACGACCTTTTTCAAAATACTTTCACCATGGAATCTGTGCAGACAAATAATTAATATCAGAAAGCAAAACAAACAAGGTAAGGTTTTTTTTTGTTTTAACCTGTAAAACAAATTACTTAAGAGTTTTTTCATGCTGCCCGAAACCCTAGTAGAAATTGGGCTTCTCTGCAGATCTTCAACTTAATCCCGTGGAAGTCAGTTGGCCAGCTTATCCCGCCCAAGCCACGCTGGCCTTCCCCGACCATCCCCTCCAATCTGGTCTATTCTTGAGGTGGAACAGACTATAGTAGTCAGCGTTGCATGCCGGGCATCGGACACTGTCCGTGATTAAAATAATGCAGCTATAGCGTGGAAATAAAGGAACATGTTCTGTTGGGTTGGGGAGAGGTGGGGGGTGGGGAGGGAGAAGTGGTTGGTTTAAAATAATTTTTGAAGTTTAGTAAGCGATAGCCTTGTATTTCATATATAAAATATGAAAAAAAAACGTGGCTATTGATTCTTGCAAATAGCTTTTAGGGATTCACTGGTCCGTCATGGGTATCTTATCCCAGTATTTACCGATATTGATAGTATCTAATAAATATCCGATACCTGTCGTTTGATTCATTGCTATGTTAACGGAAAAAGCATGTTAAACTGCTTTTACAATTCCCCCCCCCCCCCCCCCCCCCTACCCACCAGGCTTCGACCTAACGGGGCCTTCACGGGCCTATACGGTAAAATAAAAATCCCTTGTGAAGCTTGAGTCGCCTGTGTCGCAATGGGCCTTTTCAGGGTTCCCACCCGGGCCTTTTGTCTTAAATCTGCGGCTCCGCCACTGGTTTTAAAGAAATTTTAATACGTAAAATTTAATTAGGCTAAATAAAGAATATATCACGAGGTTAAGGGTTAATGAAGCTAACTGGACTTATATGTCAATCTGCCCGAGCGGGATTTGAACCCTCGCCTTTTGAGAACAAAAGCCGAAGCTCCATCGGCGCTGAGTCATACTGACACGGCCTGAATTAGTAGGCCTAACTAAACCATCAAAATTTAGGCCTAACGGTTTAGGACTGTATTATTATAGGCCTAAACCATTAGGCCGTGTTAGAGTGGCTGAGAGTTATAAGGCTTCAGCCTTTAGTCTCAATGAGGGAAGTTTCAATTCCCGCTCAGACAGTCTGACATTTAGAGGTCCTCTCGGTTGGCTTTCCTGTATTGCTCAGTATTACAACATTATACTGTCCGCGGCCCATCTTGAGTTCGCCCCAGAATGAACACAAATACTCGATTGTACGTGTTTGGTCGCAGAGTGCCTTGTTGATATCCAAAGTAGTTACAAAATAATGGCGGCCGTCGGTTAAAGCCGCCCCCTCCAGGAAGACGTAGCCGATCACGAAATAAGTGCAGGACTCAAGATACGCCGCGCACACTATACTTCAGACACGTATAAAGGCATTTATTTTCCTATTTTTCCCTCTCTATCTCTGTTGTGAGATTTATTTCGCACTACCAACGTTGAAACCATGCTACCCCAACGAAGGCCCACTGATGACGTCACTTGCGAATTCAAGTCCAAGAGTAAGATTTAATATATTTAACAACCCATTGTAAAACTTGAAAAGTAACTCCGATTGTTTGCTGAGTGCTGTTGTGCGACCAATTATTGTAACAATATGTAACCTACTGTGCAAATTGCCAGTATAGTTAGTGAGCATCATCAGTTGTAATCGCTCGAGCTCGTTTTGGTTTTCTACCCGGTGCTCTCACCAATTAGGGCGTGAACCGATTTTGAATTCATTCCTCCGCTGTCCACCCACGGTCCCGGTCCTCAAGGTAATTTCGGCTACAGTAATTAGAATTTTTCCCTATCTTGCCGTAAGTCCCGAATATAATTCAAACCTGACCATTTGTAGATTACAGCAGCCCCGTGATTTATATCCAAATTGAAACAATAACTCAAACAGAGATGAAATTCCATAGGCAGCATTTCCTTTTGGCTTCCCCAGTATGGCTCAGCGGAAGGACCTCGGCCTTTCGTTTCAAAGATCGTGGGTTCGATTCCCCCGCTCAGGCATAGTGATGTGAGTCCTAAAGACAACGTAAATAGGTTTGCATTTATGCTGCCTGTTGGACTTATATGCCAAGAATGCCTGAGCGGGGAATCGAACCCACAACCTTTGAAATCAAAGGCCGAAGTCCTGTACCGCTGAGCCATACTGACAAGGCCAAAAGGAAACGTCCATATATGCAGCGTTTCCTTTTGTCTGTGTCAGTATGGCTCAGCGGTAGGACCTCAGCCTTTAGTTTCAAAGGTCGTGTGTTCGATTCCCCACTCAGCCAGTCTGTCATATAAGTCCAAAAGGCAACGTAAATAGGTTTACATCTGTATTTATTTAACTCTTGTTGAGCCTTTGGCTTTCTGCGTTTAATACCGTTCGAAGGTTGAAAATGACCCAAAAATTGAACGGTAACTGTCATACCAGCCCTTAGTAAAACTGGAGTGGCTCGGTCCCTAATAGTGGTGTAAACCCTTTTCATTACCCTTGATTCAAAGGAGACATTCCCACCTTACGAATAAACCTAATTGGAGTCATTCATCTAAATTATAACCGTTACAAGAGCAGTTTAAATTTGAAAAGGAGCGAAAAATTGAATGGTAATTGTGATGGCAGCCACTAGTAAAATGGGTGTGGCTCGGTCCCTAATAGTGGTAGACCCTTTTCAGTACCCTTGATTCAAAGAAGATATTCCCACCTTTCGAATAAACCTAATTGGAGTCATTCATCTAAGTCAGAAACGTCACAAGAGCAGTTTGAGTTGAGAAAGAGCAAAAAATTGAACGGTAACTGTGATACTGGCCCCTAGTAAAACGGGCGTGGCTCGGTCCCTAATATATAGTGGTAAACCCATTTCATTACCCTTGATTCAAAGAGGTTATTTCCATCCTTAGATATAAATAACTGATATACAAACTGAATTTGTGTAACACTAACGGTTCTTGCACAATAGGCCAAATGGCAACAAGTTGAGTAATAGCTGGGCGCCATTTTGGCCGCCATCTTTAATGCTCAAGGTTTACGGCCTGGCACCCTTCAGAATCTTAAAGTGCACATCCTTTTGAGTAGGTGCCAGCAAAAAACTGCCCTCACAATGTAAGGTACACGAATTTCCTTCGTATTTCCATGTATGTATTATATGCATTTTTAACTGTAATATGCAAATTAAGTCTATTTTATTCTAGGAAAACGGTAGATAGCTTGGATAACAATTTTTTTTTGAATTCAGCATGCTTTTTCCTGTTAGGAACAACCATGAAACCTTTTGTTACAATTTGTGGTGGGTTAAGTCACGGATTTACTGGCCTAAAAGTATTTACGCGCAGGATGCACGAAAAGGAAGAAGTTGATATGTCCTTTTAACTAATTTTAAGTTGTATGCGTATATATTTTTTATACTTTTTGCCTAAAAAGAACAAACATTTAATCAATAAAGGCAAAAATATAATATCTGAAAAATGGACAAATATACGTAAGTGCTGTACCTATGGATTTTAATTTTTTATTTTTACATTCAAAAGTTTAAAAAATGCCTACTGCAATACGCATGTTCAAACCGCCTTAATTCTCTTTCAATGTTAAGGGGCCGGGACTAGACGGAATCTTATTTTTAATTGGGACCACCTGACTAAAATTTAGCGAAAGGGAAATTCCCGTTTCGCTAAAATCCCGTTTCGCCTAATATTTTTTCCCAATTATGTGCCTCACTCGCGCTACCGTGCTCGCTGCGGCTGAACATGTATAAACATAGAAACGGCACCCGTTTCGCCGAAAATTAGCCCTGATTAAAATTCGGCGAAAGGGGAAATTCCCGTTTCGCCGAATCAAAAAATTCTTTGAAAATTTAATGTTGGTGAAGTTAAAAAGATACATCCCTAATTGGAATGAATTTGTGATTAGCTGCTGTTTCTGTTTTACATGATCAGCCGCAGCGAGCGTGGCAGCGCGAGTGAGGTACGTTAATTTTTTTTGGGGGGGGGAGGGTTTTTGGCCAAACGGGAAATCCCCTGTCGCCGATTTTAATCACGTAGGCCCGTTTTGCCGAAAACTAAGCCCTGGTTAAAATTCGGGGGGGATTCCCGTTTCGCCGAATCAAAATAATCTTTATAAATTTAACGTCCTTAAACATCATCGTTCTAAACTATGGAGGAAACCCGTTCAGTAGAATGGACGCCAGACTAGGCCGTAAAACTGTTCCAACAAGTGTGTGTTTGTTTATTTTGTTTCCCTCACTACGTTTGTTGTAATTTGAAACTTCGCACCATTCACGGTAAATCGGGACAGATTTTGTCGCCGCGTCCCATTGAATTTGAGGTGGGGCGTAGAAATTAAGAATACAGTGTAGTTTCGTATTGTAGGCCTATATTAGTCAGGTAGTCAGATGACCTCGAGCAGCTTACCTATTCCGTCTCAAGACGGCGCCACTCTGCAGCGGCTCCATGGTTCTGGCGAGTGCACTGCAGGGCAGACGACCTGTCCCGTCTTGGGGGCGACTAGTTTTTCACGGACTGGTGCCCTGTCGGCTAGCTTGACACCGTGCGTGCGTTAAAGTCTTAAAATAAAAATATTGACCGGCTGGGAGCGCAGTAATTTATTTATTTTGGCTTTCGGTTTTGGCATTCGATTCCGGTGTGTGACTTTTTAATTTTTTTGCATCTTATACTTTTTGCAAACTAACTAAAAAAAAAAAAGGAAGTGACGGCAGAAAAAAAAATGACGGGCAGGGTGAGAGATTATCAAGTTGTTTCGGCAGCTAAGGGATATATTCTGGCGTATATGTTGCTTAGCTGGCGTTGGGATCTCCGAGTGATTTTCTTGCTAGACTTTGTACTAAAATGTTAAGGTTCAAAATAAGGCCAGTTCGGCTTGCTGCAGCGTGTACATGCATCGAATTAACAAATATTTTCTTACCGTGGGAACTGCTGCGTGAGAAGATTGTAGAAATACTGCAGCAGCCTCTTATTTTTTTTTTTAAAGGAAACTACAATAAAATTTATTCCTTCCTCGTTTAGTTTATTTATTTTTGTAGCAGCTTTGCAATACATGTTCAGCGTAATTTATTTCGTGCGTTAATTGGGCATATTTTGCAATAATATTGGCTGCGAGGCTAGCATCTTGACAGCTAGCTACAAGGTGCACTACTTCTAGTCAAACTAGTGCTGTTCTAGTGTATTTCTTAGGCCTAAAAAAAAGTTCTTTTCTCCAATCCCTTATGCTGCGAGGTTGTAATCGGAAAAGAAAAGATTCCACTAGCTTAAAATATCAGTAACTGCCACCACACCGGAAAAAAATCGCGCGGTTTAGGCCTATGAAACCCTTCTAACAACATTGGATTCAGTAAGACGCCCTTCTTATTCCCATCCATGTTTATCTAGTGCCCCTTGCAACTACCCCTTGCAGCTAACAGAGACGGGACAAAAGAATGGCAAGTTTTACTGAAGCCAATGCTGTGAGAGAGGAATTTCTTAGGCCTAAAAAGCGCGGTAGTTTTTATTTATTTTTTTAATTTATGGGCAGATGCTGAAGTTTTCAGCGTTAAGTGGAATGTTTTCGTTTCCGATTTACAGCCGTAATATATGTTTTGCAACGCATGGAATTGAGCCGACAAGGTTTTTTTAGGCCTACGAAACGTGCTCTCACATCATTGGCTGGACGAACGGTGCTGTTGTTTTTTATAGTCCAGTTGCCAAATGCTGATTTTTGGCCTAACCTAAAAAAAACTGCCTGCACAAAATTTTTTTGCGCAGAGATGTTCTGCAATATGTCCGTACTCCAAAGCATAATGATGCCGCCTTGGCACCCTTGGGGAATTTAAGACTGCGTAAAAAATGGCGACAACAAAACGGTTTTTTGCTTCTAGTGTCTAAATCGTTCATCCGATTGAAAATTAACCGGTAACCAATTATGTTTAGAATAAAATTTCCTTCAAAAAAGGTTCTATTCATATTTTTGGAAAAACTAATCTTTCTTGCCGAAATTCGTTATTTAAGTTATTTAGGCCGTTAACGCATGTTACATATACAATCCCTGACTTTTAAACAGCTGCAGTACCCTTTCTAATTGAGATAAATGGACGTGATTATGCTTAGATGAAAGATGAAGATGTATATTTTACAACATGGGTAATTAAAGCGATTTATATTAATTAGGAGGTAAGCTACGGCAGTTTACAAATGTTACAACACTGTGCTTTTCGCTCTATTTTACCACATGTTCCATCTTTGAACTGCTGCACCACCCGTTCTAATTCGGATAAATGGATGTGATTAGGCTTAGACGAATTCCAACAAGGGTAATTAAAATGATTTATATCAATTAGGAGCTACGTTACGAATTTTTCTCTGTGTAACGCTGTGCATTTTGCGCTATTTTATCACAAGTTCCATCTTTAAACAGACGTAGCTTGGCTACTTTTAATTGCCCTTGTTCAAAAATGTACATCTTCATCTTTCATCTAAGCCTAATCATATCCATTTATACGAATTAAAAACGGGTGGTGCAGCAGTTTAAAGATGGAACATGTGGTAAAATAGAGCGAAAAGTACAATGTTACAACGTGTGTAAACTGCCTGCCGTAACTTAGCTCCTAATTAATATAAATCGCTTTAATTGCCCTTGTTGGGAAAATATACATCTTCATCTTTCATCTAAGCCTAATCACGTCCACTTATCCGAATGAGAACGGGTACTGCAGCTGTTTAAAGTCAGGAATTGTATATGTAATATGCGTTAACGGCCTAAAATACGAATTTCGGCAAGAAGGATTAATTTTACCAAAAATATGAATAGAACCTGTTTTGAAGGAAATTTTATTCTAAACATCATTGGTAATCGGTTAATTTTCAATCGGATGAACGGTCTAGACGCTAGAAGCAGAAAACCGTTTTTCGTCGCCATCTTTAGACGCTACCTTGAATTCCCCAAGGGTGCCAAGGTGGCATCATTATGTTTTGGAGTAGGGACATATTGTAGAACATCTCTGCGCAAAAACATTTCGTGCAGACTATTCTTTTGGGTTTTTGTGCTGGCTGACCTCCGTTTTTATCCAGTGCCCTTTGCAGTTAGCTCAAGCCAGAGACCTCCGAAGGCATTACGATGTTCAGTGCTTTTTTTTTCTCTATAAACAATGTAAAAATACGGTAGACATTAATGTGAAAAGCGGAAATTATTGCTACTGTTAAAAAAAAAAAGTCGTCACTAAAAAACCACGATCGGCCAACTGCTGAAAAATATACTGTCCCCGAAATATACGATAAATTTTACTGTTTTGGGGAAGATAATCTGACGCGGCCTTTACTTTTGGAGAGTTTTTAGTGGACCCATGCTCGAAATGTGATGACGTGGTCGTGACGTGTATGCCACGTCATGTCTCAGCTAATTTAGTCAAAAGGTCAAACGGCCGGTTGTTCAATTTCGTTAGAACCTAACTTATTATGACGGCAGGAAACCGAACCGGTGCTCAAGGTTTAGAACTCGAATAAACAGTGACGGAGCTAGGGGTGGGCCTCCACCCCCCCCCCCCTCCAAAAAAAATTGCACGGTCACCCCGCCCCGCCCCGCCCCTTCGATCCCAACAACACTCATATCACCACTAGAAAATAAAATAATAAAAAAAAAACTTGCGGGCAAAACTTGAAAAGAAATCAAATGAATAAACTGAGCTTTTATTTTTTTTAATTTATTTGTTTATTTATTTTTGTAGCAGCTTTGCAATACATGCCTTTAGCTTAATTTATTTCGTGCGTTAATTGGGCATATTTTGCAAAAAAAAAAAAAATGGACTGCACTGAAGCTTACGTTACGTTCAGGTTAAATTAAACGGAAAAAATAGTCCTTGGACCCCAGCTTGGCCCCCTCTATCGGCGTTCCCTCCCCCCCTCCCCCAACAATTCTGTCCTGATGCCGTCATTGGCAGTAAATAAAGCGAAAATCCGAGCGAAAATCTGACTAAATCTCTTTAGTAGATGGTTTGTTTAGGTCCACGAGGCTGGGAGGCAAGGGCCTAAAAAAAATAAGATGGGGGCGGGGGGGGGAGGGCAGCCAACAAACCTGGTACTGTCCTTTATCCTTTAATCTTGACGGATTGACGGCATGCTGGACAGAACGACACGCTTGTTGACAAGCGTTTCCGACACTTTCGGTCACTTGACAAACGCTCCCGCGAACGAACGACACTCGGCAACCCCAAGTGCGAGGGAGGGGGTATTCCCGGCCAACAAACCCCCACCCCGCTGCGTGGCTGTGACTGTAGCACAAGGGTAATCATTGGGGGTAATTAGGACTGCTTGCTTTACCCTTATACCCCCTCTGTTCCATGATATGGGAGAAGTCAAATGCAGTAGTTGGGGGTCAAGAGTATTTATTTGTAGGGGGGTGGGGGTGGAGAGACGAGCACAAAGAATAGGACACCCACGTGGGTCTGAGGACAATGGTCGGTTGGGGGTTAAAGACGTGTGATACAAAAAGAGGGGTTATTCGCCTCGTATATGTAACCATACAGGAAGTGAGAGAAACGTCGGTTGGTTTTGTGACGGGCTCATTTTGGCATGGGAAGGGGTCTTTCGGAACCGATCCTGCCCTTCCCCCTACATCTTATCTTCCTCGTTGCAACAAATGTCTCGTTCAGGAGGGGTTGTTGAACGGTTTTGTTGCTGGGTAATTTCGTGTTGTTTCGTATTTGCCGCGTGCGTGATCTGGCATGAAGTCTGGAGGCGAGACTTGCAATGTCGACTCCAGTGGGCCTTGGCTTGAAGAAGCCATCTCCTTCCTCACTTCACGGCCATTCAACGTTGTTGTTGCGCGTGCCTGGACTAACGTACGTTACACGAATAGTATTTTTCGCACGTATCTGTTAGGTTTTTAACGCATGCAACTTTTTTTTTTAACGTTAAAGGGGGATTGCCACCCAGTGACAGGCGGCAGCATCTATGGCCATTTACCGCTATCTAATTCTCTCTAGCCCTTACTTTCAGCAGGCGAAGGAACACGCAAGTACATTTTTTTTTTT